>JAZBGZ010000372.1:35014-48311 GCA_037414795.1 Stenodera caucasica | reverse complement strand
TTTGCTATAATCACGTCGGTAACGGCATCAAATACGAATTGTATATTATGTGTGTCTGTGGCACAGGTCATATGGCAGTAAATTTCTTTGGTGGTTGATTTATTTTTAGCCTCGAATTGGGCTTGAATGTACGCCGCCGCCTCGCCGTATTCTTGTGCACCTGTAAACGACAATAAATCGATTCAGTTCTCTAATACGCCAACAACCCGAATAGAACTCGAAGAGAATAACGCCAATGTTGCATTTCTACCCTGATTCGAGTTATCCCCAATTTTTTCTCTTTCAAATAAAGACGACAAGACTCTATCGTATAATTGAATTTCCAACCCTTCGGTTGTTCGGTAATTTTTCTGGAGCCGTATCGTTTTTATTGTAGCAATTCTATAAATAATAAAGGAAATTACCTGCATATTCCGGGAAACATATTGTCAGAGGCGATTTTCGTATCTTCTCCTCGAAGAGATCTTTCTTGTTCAGGAAGAGAATAATTGAAGTGTCCGTGAACCATTTATTATTGCAAATTGAATCGAATAGTTTCAAACTCTCTTGCATACGATTCTGGAAATAAGAAAAATTCCACAAATTAAAAACCGTAAATTAAATCTAAATTTAAGTCTGAGAACAATAATAATCTAAAGAGAGACTCAATCGGTAAATCTAGAGCTCTTTTTAATCTTCACCGGTAAAAAAGGGCTCTGTTTTATTGACAGATATTGAAACAAATTACCGTCGTTTCATCTTCATGTAGTACTTGATCATATTCGCTCATTGCTACACAAAAAATAATGGCCGTAACGTCTTCGAAACAATGAATCCATTTCTTCCGTTCAGATCGCTGACCACCAACATCGAATAATCTAAAATAACAATAATGAGGTATAAAAATTGAACCATCCGACATTATGACTTACTTGAAATTGAGATTTTTAAACGAAAAATGTACTTCAACAATACCCGTCGTTTTTACTCTTGTACGTAAAATATCCTGTTCGGTGGGCTGATAATCTTTAGCGCCTAATCGATCTAAATCATCAAGGAAACTAGAAATGAATATAATGTACGATAATTATTTTATAAATTGATTTTAGTGAATATTATTACTATTTGGCGGAATCGTTGAGTTGATACTCGTTAGAACGACCGAAACATTCTTGTACACCTGAATCCGCCCATAATCGTTTCATAGCAGCTAATAATTCTTCCGAAAATGGTTCCGTATCTTCCATTCTTTGTATAACATCGAACACCATTTTACCATCAATCTGGAAAATATGGATAATTAATTGCGTTCGAAATAAATCGTATACAATGGAAATAGTTCCGAGTTTAGAGAAAATATTTTATTGTTGGCTATCTCGAAGCTCAAATCAAGCTCAACATTAATATTACCAATAGAGAAGATAATAATAGCCCAAAATTTAATTGAAGAAGAGAATCTCGAATGAGACCGTTTCAAAAATAATAGGTATAAATATTTATTCAGATATCATAGATTGTTTTCTGGTTAATTTCAATCATTTTTCTATATTCAATATGTTATGTTGAAAATCGAAATGAGCAAACATTGAGAAAATATCCATCAAGTTTGCTCCATCCGCTTCCAGAAATATAACACAAATATTTGCATTCTCTCGACTTATTTTGAGTCAATTATTTATTATTTCAGCCAATAGACCGATTCGATATGAATATCATATTTGAATTCAACTCATTTAATAGTAAAATTTATGCTAATTTTTATGTTATAGAATTTATATATTACTGACCTCTCTTTCGTTATTGCCATAACTAATTCCAAGATTTGGCATCGCTCGCAGAATTGCCACAAGAGATTGGATGGTATTGCTGTAGACCACCGGTCGATATTGCTTAAAGTCTTCATTTGTGAACCCACTCTCATGAATGATTCTATAAAACGAAAACAAAAGAATATGTTAATTTTTAAATAGTTGATATACTGTAAAGAATCGAATTCGTTCTAGTGAATGCAAAATAGAAAAGAAGCTGTTTAGAATCTTTTGTGAACATTACAGAGATATTGTGATATTTTTCTCTCCTCATTAAAGAGAGAAACAGCCTCGATAGCTCTCCAACTTTTGACTTTCGGTTCTTCAAACGACTCAACAATTATTACTATGAAAGGGAAGATTTTCCAATAAAATACCTTTTTTTATTATTTAACTTTAAATATAATCGAATTTTGTTTCAGCAAAGAATCCATGATATCTCTGGGAATAGTTATGTGAATTCTAGATTACAAAAATGGTGTCATTGTGGAAATTCTATTACAATAATCTCGAATATAATCTACTTTATGTGTGTAATTTAGACTCGTTAAACTCGAGTACATAAAGTATATTTATTGATTTGAACAAGTTTATTTGAATAGTTTAATTATTCTAACTCAATATTTGAACTTAATACTGAAAAATTAAAATTTATTTATAGCCTGGTAGCTTTCGAGTTGTACGTAGTATCTGAAAATGCTCCTTTATCAACAATTTCGAAGATTTCAATTATAATAATCCCCAACAAAAACAACACAAAAACACAGATCAGCCTATCCGATTATGTCAAGTTGGGTGGGTTTATCTCACCCTTAAAGCATCCTCAACGTTAAATCACAGCATTTCTGATTTAAGTTGTCGTCAACATAAAGGGGAGCTTTAACGATGGGATAAACGGTCAATTCGTGTAAGCCCAAGTTTAATGATCTTGCACACGATTAATTGTTTTCGATTTCTGCAATAACGGAGAGCGAGCTTTATAATCACTATTTTTTTTTGTTGTAACTATTTTTATAATTATTTATAATTAACAAGAGAACGAGCATAAAATCATTGATCTTTTTGTTTATCATCAATATAATTATTTCTAATCATTCAACAGAGAATGTCTTTGATAATGTTCACATCAAAGTTGCTCTAGCTCATCTTCATTAAATACTATTCTATATTCAGAAAATTGATAATTAATCGAATCATTGATGTCTTGCAACATGATTTTGAATAAAAGACTTTACATTTTATCAAACTGCATCGGCCACAATAAACGTTCCTTTTAATATTGTTATTTAGTTAAATATAGAATCCATTTCCGCCAAATTATACGAATAATCAATTTAAATAATAGTGATTGTTACGTTAACAAAAATAACAAAGTCGATCGAAATTGAGTCGTTTGACTCACTAAAAGTACTAGTGGAGAGTGAATAATTAATAAATCGACAAAAATACTTCATAAAATTGAAGATGATGTGTTGAAAATTTAACGATTTCTAAAATTCACTTAACTACCTCATAATCAGCGATTTTCGCGGATAAAATATAAATATCAGAATATTTAATCGAATTATGGGAAATTTTCAAAGTTTTAAATCATCATCATCTGATTATTTCAACAGATGTCATATTAATTACAAATAAATATGAACAAATTGTAGTTTAGGAGGACATTCACTTTTTTTTTATTATTGAGCAATTTTGTCGAAATCACATCAATATTGGTGAAAATTGAAGAATTTTGAATATTTTTTTTGTTACAGAAAATTCCAAATCTATTCGTTTGATATTCAACAACAACATGTGGGTGAAATTTGACTCTAAAACGTTTTAGAAAGGAAATCCCGAAAAATTTATCTCGTGATCAATACTTGGAACCTTGAATACCAACCGAAAAATGAAAAATAAACAACTCTTGATTTATTTCGAAGCAAATCTCAATTTAACGAATCAAAATAATATTTTCTCAAGATGGTTGAATAAACAAAAGCAAAGAATCACAATGAATAAATGACCAACTTGATATAGATTTTGATAATTAATGTGGAAAATCACGCCACAAATAAATCAACAGATTACGGAAAAAAACCACAATGCGTGTTTCTCCATCCAGAAATCGCACGCACAAAATAATTCGAACGACAATTGAAGAAGAATAGTCTCGATTTTGATTATTGGAAAACGTAAATTCTTTATTGGATGTTTAAGATGGAGATCTAGCAAATTTGCACCCTACGGAAATGAGATTTTTTATCATCAAAGATAATGCGGTGCTTGATTCGGATCCCTTTGAAAGCCTTATGATCAAGTTGCCAAATTTTTTGCCGATACTTCCCGTTACCATCGCTACAACGATTAAACGATGGGCTCCAGAATTGGGCTCAAAAATTAGAAAAATCTTGTAAATAAATGGATTTCCTGTTTTCGTATAGTTTTGGCAGCCCTTTTCTAGAAAAGGGCTGCCAAAATGTAATCTGTGGTCGTTCTAGAGAACGACAGATTATATTTCTGGCATTTTTCGGAATGGGATCACCTCCAACTAGGGTAGGGCGAGATTTAATCTAAATTGGTCCAATTTTTTGAATTTTTCCCCCAACTTCTAGCGAGATTAAAATTGAAGAGCGAGATCACCGCAAAAAATGATACTCCCCCAGAATTGGATTGGGATTTATAGCTATTTAACACCAGTTCTCTTATAAAATGAGCTCAGTCTGAAATATCTGATGGAATTGGGCATTTTTCAGTAGATCTTCAAAATTTCATACATTTCCGATCATATTATTTCTTGATTGAATCAAGAGAACTGAATTGAAGATTTTTTTGAGCAAAAAAAATAACATTTTGTCTGGATTCTGTAGTTTTTTCGATGGAAGATTCCTCTAATGAATAATGAAACGAAATCTGATCAGGAAATAGAGGGAATATTTGTGAAAGACGGATAGGCAATAGAAGGTTTCTCTAGAGTGTTCTAGAAATTACTTCCCTAAAAAAAAGGTCTATTCGATATAGACTGACATTTCATCAAATAAAATCAAATTACTCGAATATTTGATTGAAATTGATAATCGAAAGTGGAGATCAACATATTTGAATGCGGCAAACAGTAATTGATTTTCGGACAGACAGTCATAAAATAAAAGATGGAATCGATTGCATCAATAATGGGTTAGTTTCCTTATTCTGTGGAAATTTAATCACAATACTCGGAATTTCCTCCGAAATAGATCCGTGGAAATTAACTAGAAAAACTATCGATAACTAATCAAAGTAACTTGAAGGGTTGGTGAACTTTTTCAAGGTCGTATCACTTTTGTTTCGTTGATTTTTCGGTGGTTTGTGTGATTAATAAGAGTGTTGTGCGCCCGGCGCATCCACCAAAATTCAACTATTTCTTAGAATTTAGAGATTTGTGGGAATTTCTCGTAATTTTCTTTTACTGCGTTTCAGACATTCTCGACGACTTTCTGTCGCAACACGAGCGACCTCCAAGATCAATAATATTTAAAGTGTAATTTATTTTCACAGAAGAATCCGTCAGATTGATTTAAATTACAAATTTTTTTGGTGTATTTCAGCTTTAATGAATTTTAATTGAATGTAATTCGAACAACAAGTTGGGAATCTCTTGTTTTCTAGAACAGTATAATGAATTCAGCCTATATTATTGTATCTATATAGTTTTATTTGTAAATTTGTTTATCGAATCAGTTATTGGAATTGTTTGCTTGGCGTTAATGGGCTACACGAGGTGGTGGATCTTTTGTCTCTTATCCAATGTCATATACGATCAATACTGATAAATATATCCGAAACGATATCTGATAATGATATTTACATTAATTATATGAAATTATATCCAGAAATAGATCTCTGATTAAGCGGATTTTTATCATAATGTTCACCACCTGTTAATGCACAATTTCAACATATCTAAAAATAAAACATTATTTATTTGAGCCGTCTAAATTTGGGTTGGTGTAAATTTAGGCTTTTACAATTATTGTCATTAAGTCATAACCCACACTTAACTAATTATATAGAGAATTCGAGACAATTGAAACGAATCAATAATTCGGAATCTAGAAATTTATGGGAAAATACATCAATTAGTTAGTGCTGACTTTTCCGAGTATTTCGAGAATCGTTCCCAAATTGGCAATTTATTTCCCATTTTGTAAAAGTAGAAAAAAACTTCTAGATCAATCTAGAACTAGTTTTTCTTCGTCTCTAAATGGATGACTAATTGGATAGTTTAGAAGAAATTGCGAAAATCATCTACTACAATAGTACCAAGTACTAGTTGAATTGATAAGGGCGGAAATTTGTGGCCGATTTATCAAATGACACACCCATTGAATGAATAATAGAAAAGCGAAAAAAAATAAAATTATATTAATTATTCCACTCTTTTGTATTATAATTAAATTATGTATTATGAATTTATTGTAATATTTTTGTAAATTATTCAATAGAATTGTCTTGAAATTTCCACATTTATACAATTATTGAATATCAATAAATGATTCATATATTTCCTGTATAACTCGATTTACGGATCGAAAATAGAAATCGTACGGTTATAAAATCCAAATATCTTGAAATATGATTCATTAAAGTCGAGAAAATAAAATTTTTTAGCAACAATAATGATAAAAATTACAGGGCGTAACAGTCGACGTACGTCGTTGATATGTACGTTCAGCTCGATCAATACAAGCTCATATTTGTAATGCTTGCGGTATCGCTTAATGACATCAAACCCTTTATTATCAACCCCCATTGATAATATAAACAATTAACATAATAATATTGTAAAATTTTAATCATAATAAAATAATGGAAAAAAATCTATTTACCATAATTTCCAACCGTAACTCTGATATTATATTGAAATATAAACAGGCATTTTTTAGGGTGGAATTATCTGTTAAATTTACGATAGGGCGCATAATATGAATATACTCACTTCATTTGTTTAACTATTGTGCTTTTTCCAGACTCTCCGGCACCTGAAATTTGATAAAATAAAATTTTTATTAAAATTGATGATAAATTTCAATATATAACCACAATAATTATATATAAAATAAATGATGAATGATTAAATTTGGAATTTCGGGAGATAATTCCTGAAATTCATGGAAATTTCTCGATCGAAAACTATTGCGAATGTTCGCAATTTACCGGGCTTGTGAGAGCTTCAAACAAGGTGAATTTCTGTAAAATATTCACCAAGATGTTCGGGGAATTGGAGAGTATTCTCTCCAGAGAAATATGCACCCAAGTCAATTATCTTATCACTCGCAATTAATTTGGCCATAAACTATCTGTCGTGTAACGATTCGAAATGTTAGTTGAAGGAATTTCCAGAAAATTTTATTCCGATCTCGTCCTCTACTTGATAACACCCTTATCGTCTAATAGAAAAAAAACGGAATAAAGACGAGTTAACAGTCAACATGTTGGGAATAAATAAAAGTTACAGTCGCTCTTCAAACTAGACTGAAACTTTTCTTGAAGACTCGATTGACGAAACGACAGGTCGCTTCTCTATTTTTCCATACCAATTTTATTTGGCAGTAGATGAGAGTTCGTCGAGTAGAGGAGCGGATCAGAATACAATTGATTATCGCTTCCAATTGAGTTAAACTGAATTTCAACAAGTCTGGATTATCAAATTTCGATAGAATCGATAATTCGAAAGCATCAGTTGCCTGTCAAAATTCGCCAACTAGAACGAAACATTTTGAGAGGAGTTTCGGGCCAACTTTCAGAATAGAGTTGGGAAAACATAGAAATATTGATACAATTCATCTGTTAAATTGCATTCAATCAAACTCTAACTGTATTTAGCAACCGCTAAGATTGATCGATAAAGTAGGCATTATTCGATAATGCGCATTTTTCCTAAATGACGAAAATAATTTTCTCAATAAATCCACACAAACACTCTATAGGAACATGTTGATTGTGAGGATGAAAGCTCAAGGTGAACTAGCGAATTTGATTATTTCTATAATTCATAATTAACGATGATTGTAAATATCAATTAGTATTCCGAAAATATTTTTTCAACCAACAGAAATGGAACAGAATTAAATTCATCTTCAACAAATATTAAATCAAACTAATGTACACTTTGTGAAGGTGCAAAAAACTAGGGCAAGTTTTTGCCCTACAAAATAGGTCCTTATTATCATCAGACTACTTTGGACTCTCGACCATTAGTGAGAACTCTTCAGCCTCATTGGATAATAAGGGCTCCAATATGAACGAAGTTCTTTAGAGTTGATCACTATTTTTTTGTTTCTTCCCATAAACAGAATATTGCGCATCAACTAATTGTAAAACGGAAAAGACCCAATTCCAGCCCTACAACCAACTTCTACTGAATACCATTACAATATAAAAGGGACGAAATTCTGGAATCGTGCGATAGTAGTAGTTCGAATTCATTGCAACTTCCGTTCGAGAAACGTCAATACTTGAAGCCATTTAATTTCCAGCAAGTCACATGTATCATCTTTGATGATATATCGTCTCTCTTATGGGCGAATGGGAACCAGGACCGGCTCCGGGGAGTCCCCAGAAACCATTCTTTCTCATTTGTACGAATTTTCCACTTTTTGAAGTGAAACTTTTATAGTGAGACTAATGAATCTGAATAACCGTAACCATATTCAAGATGAAACATTAATTACTTTCGTTGCTGAGGTACACGATACTCTTTCGCTAGCCATCATTTTTTCTGTTTACTGCCGTTACTAAGCAACATATACTTCTTCGCTAGTCAACATTTTTAATATGAGATGAATACATGTGTTCCTTAGCAACGGCAATAAATAAACAAACATGATGGCTAGTAAAAAAGTCTTCCACATCTATAAGTATTTTTATTAAGGCTAAAGAAGTTCAACTTCAATCGTGCGCTTTGATGAGTGAGGCAGACATAATTTTTTTTCCTCGTTCTAATCTTAATAATTGGCTTGTTTTTCCTGAATTGCCTTAATTATTTTTTGTAGCTGTAGCTTTCTTGGGATTCCTCTTGTTTCGTTAGAAAATTCTATGGAAACCGTTGAAGTTCGAAGACCTTTGAGTTGATCGTTAGAATTTTCTATTTTTCTTGTAAAGTTTCAGAATTGAGTGTATGATTTTTCTTGTTGAAAATTTGCCAAAATTGCCTGTTTTTCCGTATTTGGCGCGTTATTCTGATTCTGATGCTCCATTAAGGCGTATTTACCGATTTTCCATTGAAATATACCTAAGTCTTATCTTCATCGAATAGATTCACGATCAAAGTCACAGCTAAATTTAATAATTCCGAATAAGAATCTTAGTTCTTTGTGATCTAGAAACCAACGAATAGTTGAATATATATTTAATTATCATATGAGCTGCACAAAGGAAACGGAACCTTTTCATTTTCACTAACGCCGGATAATGTTGATTTAGAATTAACAATGCAAAATTGTTGATACTAACAGTCGGGTAAATTTGTGACCCACATCATTAACGAGAACTCCAACAGATGGTCCTCACATGTGAAGACACCCAAAATTATTTATTTTCATCTCTCAATATTGTAAATAAATTTAACCATTTTGGTATGTTTGAGAAATATGTGGAGATCATTTTGATGTTCTAAACAATTGGCAAAATGCCATTTACAACATGTTGATATACATGTTAAACTCTCATCGGTTTATAGTTAACCGAGAACAGCTTGACTCCCTCCAGTTCTTCGATAATTAAGCAACTCGAATTGATTTGATCGAGCTATTATTGGACGACTATATTTGGATCTCTTTTGATAATTATATTTGAAGCTTCATCAGTTTTGAAAGCTTGTTTGTCAATAGATACGATCTCATCCATCTTTTGGATGGAACGAGTCCAATTTTCTCGGATGTCGGAAATTTCAAACAACTTCAATAATTGATGATGACCTTTAAAATCCATTTTCAATCGAGTCATTACGATTTATTGTCGATTTTGTTTCCACGAAAACTCTCTCGATAACAATAACAACAACAACAACAAGTTTTAATAATATAATTGAACTAATGAATCACGGGTTAATGATTTTAATTGTCCTATGTGTATCTAACATGAAATTACAAGATCAATAAAAAGAGGACATGTTATACTTTCATTAAGATCTCTTATTCATGTCTACTTGTAGTAAATTCTAATTATGATAAGGAAATAAGCGACAAAAAAACAATATTATTATCTTGAAATTGTTGCAATTGAGTCAATTAATTTATGAATTTGTCCATAAATCAATCGACTATCTGAATTACAAATTGGAATAAAGAATGAAATGAAGATTATCAAGAAATGGAGTAAAGTTAAGTTGAATTATACTCAAGGTGATCTGGACTTATTTAAAATTCCGTATCGTAAAACCAAAGGTATTTTTCGTGGAAACTATTTCGAAACTAATCACCAAATCGAATACTTAGCATGCAAATTAATTCACCTGTAATTATCCTGAATTGATGGCGAATAGCACGTCAATAGTAACAACGAAATAAAAATTCGGGGGACTGTTGGCGAATTTTCAAAAATTCTCGAAAATTGCAACATTTATTTCAACACAACAACAATTTTCATTATAATAAAAGTCGTATGGGTAGAAAAGGCTAAATTTTCCTATAGATGCATTTTCATCTTCAATTAATCGATAAGATAAATTAATATTTATTGATAGCTATTGCCAATTCACAGACTATTCACTTGTTTTAATCAAGGTCAATTAAAGGTGTCATTCAAATGAAGGAGTCAAAAACTGGATCGATCTGACCTTTTCGTAAATTAGTCTGGATTGAATCGTTCCGAAATACTTCGTACAATTTGAACTAAGTTGCGAGTTTGTACGTGGAATTATTTATTGAATCGAAAAAGAAACTGGACGGGAGCCTTGACCGGAAAAAATAAATCGCCGCTCAATTTCGACAAAGAAAAATTGAAATCAAGAACAAAGAGAGCGATGATTTAGCTATTTATATCGGGAATTTCTCAATATTTATCTAGAAAAGTTTAAATTTAGAAAAAATTTCGGCTGTACAACAACTACTGAACAAATAGAGAATGAAAACTGAAAGTGACGACTTCTAGAATGAATTCTCAAATTATAATAATTGTTAACCTTAGAATTTTATAGCCACTGTGTATAAAATTTACGTGATAATTTAGCCAAACACAAACAATACCTGACTGAGATGACGCAAAACTCCAAGTTTATTACACAAAGTCCAAAATTGAAATGGAAATAATGAAAATGTTCACCCATTTTATTTATAGAGAAGTTTCGAGAAAAGAAACGATTCGAACAAGAATTTTTCGAATTATTATAGTTAATTTTTGATTTTGATAAGCGGAAATAGATCGATTATTACCGGAAATAACAAATGCAATTAGTCGGTCAATGGTCGACCTTCTTGGCACAAATTCCAATTGTTTAGAACATTGGAAATTTCCGACTGTATAAATTGCCCAACAATGAGCATGATTGTTGGAAAAATTAAACAAATATAATGTATTTTCAATAATTTATCATCGTTGGAATTGTTTATTTTATCCATTATGAAGTAGAAAAATGGCGCCCATGTTATTATCATTCGATTTGTTGTTATTATTGTTGAATTTATTCAAAAATCGTGATTTACCTAATAGCAGTAATTTAACATCGCGTTTGGCCCTTTGGCCTTCTTCTTTTAAGGTTTGATCGATTTGTTTAGTCCGAGCTAATGCGGCCCTTTCTTCCGCCGAAACGGTGCACCCCATGGCGCAGTCTTCTAGACACGACGTTTTGGCAATTTGTTTGTTTTTCCGAAAATAACAACAAAAACACTCTCACACACACACACACACGAAATCCGAATAATTTTAACTGAAATTATTGAATCATTCTATCACAGGAAATTTGGTGGATTAATCACGAAAAACCGACAATCGGAATTTCCAAATTAAAAAGCGCCACTAGCACTGTAATTATTGTGGAATAAAACACAACTATTAAACAATTGTTTAAATTTCAGGCTACTAGATTTAGTTTTTTTTTTTTTAATAAGAGAGAATATTTGGAATTGTACAACTATGCCGTTCGGTTAATATTAGAGATTGAAACGACAAATCGAAGTGGCCATCGGCAGATGGTTCTTTTTCATCATGCCCTTCCCCACCAAAACGTGATACATACCATACGCACATTCACATATTTTTAACATACAATCTCACATATGTTTATATTTGTGTGCGTGTGTGTTTTCAACAGTGAACGTCAAACGGTGGGGTGCACCCCCTCTCCTTTCAATACTCTAATATACACACAATAAAACCAACAAAATCATATATAGAGACTGAATCATTATAATCGACCATCTCTCTCTTTATGTTATATAAATCGTATATGGGCGCTTTATTTATTCATATTGTCGACATCAATATGCAGATATGTATATAGACTGTGTACCTTGACGTCAATTTCCCGTTAATTTATTGTGAAGAATAAACGGACGTCGGATGTTTAGACAGAGACGCTTAGTAGAAAAACGGACGTCGTCGACCAATCGATATCCTGACAGTCACGCGGATTAATTTCGCCGACGCACCGCCCCCGCTCCAGTGACCATCAAACGATAAATTTATAAAATCAATTGGTGGCGGCGGCGGCAAGTTCGTCAAACCAGCACATCCATAATAAAACGTCAAAAATATCGCATGATCGAAACCGATTCTTCCCGTTCTTTTTCATTCAATAAATCTCCATATTCAGTTTGAATGGGCTACTTGTTGTTAGGTTATGAATTAAATCTTCATTAGATGATTAACAATAAAGACCATCTGTTGGTCGGCGATTATCGATTCTTCGAGATAAAATGGGGGCTATGATTATCTGAAAATGATGGGAAAAGTTGGCCGATTTTCACATGTTCCACATAACCCCAATTGATGACAGTTGAAACGTAAGTTGACTTAACGAAGAAGATGGCTGTTTTTTTAAGTTTCTCCGCCCTTGTTTCCAACAATTTCAATTGTAGCCATACAAATAAAAACAATAGACCACACTCTGTGTTTGTGTATAATAAAAAAATTATCGGTCTATTTAGACGATTCACAAGGCCAATTAAATATTAACTACAAATATAATGGGTGCCATTTTGGGCTCCCATTCGACTATTAAAACTCATCAGTGTTAATTTCTCTCGTGTTTTTCTAATAATTTAAATAGTGAATTGGAGCAGATGGAAGTACTTAACGCCGTAATGGACCATGTTTCGATTTATCTAAATAAATATGGTTTATTCACTGAGAATAGAATGAGATGATCTGTATTTTTAGTTACTGATAGTACGATTTTATGAATGTGTTCCGTTATCTAATATCAAATATGTAGTTAGGGTGGAATCAATTTTACAACAATATTGTATTTGTTGTAATGAAATTATTTTTTGGTTGGTTGAAATCTAGAAATTCGTTAACAGTTCGTGTCATTTTCAGTACTAGTTATT
>JAZBGZ010000372.1:19422-34120 GCA_037414795.1 Stenodera caucasica | reverse complement strand
TTTTAATCGAGCAACTAGACTTAGTGTAAGCAATCCTTGAAACAAACGTATTTCAACGCAATCCATCAATATCGAACTAAAGTGAAACTTATCAATTATCACAACTTCCTGCTATAGCGAATTCGTCACTCAAACCTCCAACTTATCCACATTGATGATTATTAATCATCAACCTTGACTAACAAATGAAATGGACCAGACCACGATTTATGGGGATATAAAAAGAAAATACTTAAGCTAAAAAATTATAATTCACTTTTGTATCAAACATTTGCTGAAACTAACCGAATTCAAAAATAGACATACATAGATTATTTCATAGACACAAATCTTCAGAACTTGAAAACATAAAATCGAATACAAAAATTATTATTATTATACATAACCGTTATCCTGCGGTAATTACACAATATTTTCAGAATTATTTTCATAAAAATATCAGGATGCCATCTAAGAGGTGACTACACTTCTCACAAGACATGACTTCACGTACACGATCATTACATTTTACAAGAATTTTATCACAATTAATTTTATAATATTGAAGAAGCTAGTTTAGTGCACGATTTTCTGTTTATTATTCGATTAATATTAGATAGATCCGCAAGTCCTGTTCGGGCTTTCTTCAATTATTCGTCAGTTTAAATTTTTTCAATAAACTAAATCTATATCGTTCTGATAACATTTCTAATTGTAAATAACAATCTACTGATTATCAGGGAATTAACTGTCAATTGTTCAATTTACAGTGATATGATAGTTTAATAGAAATTCGAATATTTAAACAGCAGAGAGGAAATCACGAAAATAATCGATAAAAATAAAATAAAATAAAATTAGAATCAAATATTAGTTTATTATTTGAGTAAATGTATAATAATATTTACAACTGAACTAAACTAGAAAAACATCATTTTAGACGATCTGAAAAATAAAAACTAACTGAATTTATAATAAACGCCCATATCGGAAACAACCAAAACTACAAAACAAAAAAAAATTCGCTAAGATTGAATTATTTGTTAAATAATGACTTTTAAGTGAATAATAAAACAAATTGCGCAAAATTTAAAAATATCCAATACATAAAATCAAAAATAACAAATAAAAAAATCCAAATAGCCACACGACTTCCTCTCTAACCGATTGAAAATTTTTTAATTTGAAATAGTTCATTTTGTTTCGTTATCACAAAATTATTTTATTACAAATCGAAACAGTTGCTTCCCCTCACAGAACAAATGAACAGATTTTATCCAACTTTTAATTAATAAACACTCTTATCTTTAAAGTCGCAAATTGTAAATAAGTGCCTCAACATCAATATTTTTACCAATTCGAAAACGTTTAAATTGTCACAACCCTATCAATATTTGCATATTGCGCTAATCAGCTTTCGTTCTATTATTGTTTTTGATGATGGATGATTTAGATAATGTGATAATTCTATTATTAAGTTTGTCAATTTTTTTTTTGTTATGAAATTTCTCCCTCTTAGACTGTTTAATTACAATCAGTTAGATTGTTCCATTGTTTCCTTATTGTTGTTGTTTCGTTTGAATATTTTCATTGAATTTTTGGAACAAAGGTGGCAGTCAATGCATTAAAATGCAAAAGGGCGACGAAAGAGGTCACTGATCTAAAATATCCACAAGGGAGGCGAAGGCACAAGAGCCGAGACCCGCAGTGGACATTAATTTTACCAATTCGTGAGCATGTGCGATAGCCACTTCTAATGGTGGCTTTCTCGGCTTTTTATTTGATTCTACAACACATAATTTATCAATCAAATCACTAAATTAAAAAAATTTTTAATTACCTAAAATAGCTGAATTAAGGGAAGCACAAACTGATTCCCTTTGAGATGGTTGAAGTTGCCAGCCGACAGGACTAGCCCATGGATTTGAATAAGCTAATAGACTAAATGCATCCTATAATAAATATTAATTCGAATTATATCAAATATTGAATAAAATTTAAACAACATACTTCCAACATTTTTTGATTATTCTCACTATTTTTATCAGTTGGTAATCGTTGGCTCATACTATATAATTCCCTGCCGAATTCTAAAATTCGTTCAACTGATAATTTTGTACTTGGTTTTCGACAGCAATCAACATCGACATCTATAATTCAAATATAAAAATATTTATAACAAATTTAATTATTATAAATTTACCCATATCTTCATCTTCATTATCACAGCAATTATCTTGGACAATATTATTACTATGGCTGTTACCATTTTGATACCCGTTTGTATTCTTGCCATTGCAAGTATCTGTTGTATGTCCATTTTGATAATCAATAGAACCATCCATTTCAACATCACCATCACCATCAGTTAATATAACAGGAATATCACTACAATTATTACCATTATGATTTGTTAATGATGATTGTGTTGTTGTTGTTATTGTTGTTGTATTGTTTTGATTATTTATTTCTTCTACTGTTTGTTTCGATTTATTGCTATAATTTTTTGTTGATTGTATTACCGATGTTTGAATTGGACTGTCCGGTATTGGTGATAAACTATTACTATTATTATTATTGTTATTACTACTATTACTATTATATGATGGTGAATAACTTCCTATACTTTTTCTATCTGAACCATTCACCATTTCAACGAACTGACGACATTTGAGCATAAATAATAAATTCTGATTTGATTCTAATAAACCAGGATAAAGTCGACTAGTACGTTCAATAGCTTCGCCCATACGTCCAGCCAGAACTAGTTTTAAGATTTCTAAAAAACATAAACCATCAAAATGATATCGATAATTACTAATTAATAATTACTTTGTCTATTTTTTATTGAAACTATATCCTCATTGAATGGCTGATTTGTGATTTGAGCGAAAGCTTCAGCGGTATTACAATAACCATGATGGACCAAATAAGTAGATACCATTCTAAAAATAATAATAATAAATACAATAATATACCATAAGAACTAAGTGATTATTACTTGTTTAATATAGCTTGCCATTCACCATGACTTCCAGGTACTGGAAAATCATTAATTTCTGCCCTTGTACGAATACCTAATTCTCTCATCATATCTTCAATATCAAATACAAAAGGTTCTTGTCCGAAATTAGCATCCACCACTTCACCAGGGGTCTGAAGGCCAACAGTTGGATATAGATTGGGCTATAAAAATCCAACAATCACATCAATAAAACAATGACAATACATATTTAAATTAAATAAACATTTGAAAAAAAAAACAACAAATATGTACTGTAACAATAATAAATCGATATATAATAAAATATAACCTAACCTATAACTGTCAAAAATTTGGGAAATTTACATCGGCAAAGTTGGCAACTAATTTGAATTGTCCTTCATAACAACAATAATTACAATAATTGAAAAGTTAATTTATACAGCAATATTTTAAGAATTTGATAGTAGTCCCCATAATAATACAGAATTCTTACAGGTAGATCTGTAAAGGCAGTGCCTAGATGATGTCCATTCTTAGTATAAAAACATGTATTATCAATAAGATTCACACCACAACCGATAACATCTCCTGTTGTGAATGTTGGTCCATATGGTTGGCCAGTTCCCGATGAACAAAACGAATGACCATCATCACCATGATAGCCATACGATTGTTTATCCCAGCCTTTAAATGAATTACATATTAGAATAAAATACGGTATCGAATTTCAATTAATTACCTGGTAATCGATTCATATTAACGCCTTGTGCTGATAATCCAATACCCATATAACCATCACGACCTTTACTAACAATTTTCACTTCGAAATAATAAAGACCACAAGCGGCTGGTATAGGGTGAGTAGCTTGAACACTAGCAGCATCTCTATGTGTTTTACCATGACCTAAAAATAAAAATTGAATGTGAATCAATGATAGCTAAAAAAGGGATCTTTATCTTTGTTCGATTCTCATCTAGCGTGTAATAAAATAACAAATATAATCAAGTAGATGGTAAATTCTACGGTTTCCATTCAATTATTTATTATTCTCAATTATATAAGATTTTTTTATTTATAGAATTGATTTGATACCCAATAGACAAATTACTTATCGATAATTGACCCTAAACTTTATACCGTTTAATAATAAGGGGGAATTTCGGTGAGATGACGAGACGAAAAGGGCACAACTAACAAACAGTCAGACCGTACATTGACCCTCAATAACAAACCACTATTTCTGAAATCTCTTCTACTACAATAAAACATAATTTCGAATAATGTTCAAAAATATTTTTTTCACGAATAAATTGATTTATCAACATTAATGAAAGAAAATTTTTCCGTATCCAGGTCAAGGTTTAGTTGACCTACACTTTTACTAATGGATAATGAAATGTATATTCCGCAATTTGTGAAATCTTTTTAGTTTGGAAGGAAAAAACAAAAAACAAAAACAAAAAAAAAAAAAAGACGGGTACATATAAATTGTTTTTTGGCAAATTAGCATAGAGTGTTGTCGAGGTCATAACGGGTGTGTGGATTCGAAATTTTTTCGAATCAACCAACAATTTAGTCATCGATTATTTTATTATAAGCTATTGTTCAATAAACGAACAAATTTTATAGTTATTTGATCCATTTTTCGAATCGCAAAATTTCAATAATTCTGTCAAGATTTCTACTAATCTGTTGAACGATCGCCAACTCCAAGTGACAGCTGTCAAATTAATGCGCCTACAACTTCCGACATGCTATAGAATGAGCGTAAAGAAGCCCTAAGAATCATCATAACGCAAAATTGATACTGCACTTCCACTCTATTGTTATATAGAAATCGTCAATGTAAAGATAGCTTTATAATACCAGTTACGTTCATCTTTTTGCGGATTTTTATTTTATAGTTAGATGAAAAAATTGAAATGATGTTAATGGTATAAACAAATAACAGGAAACCAATGAAAATGGTAGTAGCGATTGTTATCATAGCAAAAAACCATTTATCAATCAAAATTTTATTATTGCTTGTTAACTAATGACCTCCTTTATAAATGAGGTTGAGAAAATTTGATGTTATTTTGTTTTTCCTAATTTATTATTATAACCCAATCCTTGTCATTTTTATTTTTTAAATGAATGTAATTCTAATCAATGGGTCAGATGTTTATGGATGTAAAGAAACGACCTAGATTCATTATAACAACTGTAAAATGAACTAACTATTATTGTAAAAGAGCACGTGAAAACAACAGAGAAAAAAGCACATCACTTGTTTTGTTTTTAAAATTATTGATTGCGAATTTATTTTATTTTTTTTGAATAAAATAAAGACAAGTTAAAGGACAAACTTTGTACCTGACATTTGATTATAAAACGCGACAGAACAACCTTTATTATTAGAGGAAGTACAAATATAAATTCCACAATAATTGAGACTAGAATAGTTACAACATTATTATAAAATAAAAGAAAAAAAATGTTTATCGACAATAAAGCATGCATTTGTTTTAAATCCATTTTAAGCGAACTAAATTGAAATTTGTGCAATTATAAGTGAAATCTATGTAAGCTAATTAGGAAATATGGGAAATATTTCATTATGTTACGCTCATGAAATTGAAATTTTATCATCATAATGGTGTCTTAAGTCATTCTAGATTAATATTGAACGTAATTCTGTGTAATTTTAGAAGTATTGGGACTATTTGCAAAAAATCGTCTCGACGGCGAGTTAGAAACCTTCACCCCCATCGGATATCAACCCTGTTTGAAAATCGAAACTTATAAAAAAAATATAACATCATCATTGTGAATTCCAAACAAAATTAGATGAATCTATTTATAAAGATGTATAAAAGTGTGTCTCGACTATTTTTGTTACTTTACTAAACATATAGTAGATACAGGCGGAAATATTAAAAAATGAAGGAAAAAAAAATGGCTACTTATAGTATGGAAATATATGTATATTTATAATCAAGTAGGTAGTGGCCTACACGTAACAATACACCAACATAACAGTGTCGTCAAGTATTTTTTAATAATAATTTCATAAAACTGCAATAATCTAGTTGTAAAAGAGGCAAATAAAAAAATAAATAAAAAATTGCACTGTAAATTTCCAAATAACCCTTGACAACAGTTTTTGTTTTATTATTAAAATCATAAAAATAAATTTACTGGTGATGAAAACGCATTTTTTCGTAAAGTTTATAATGAGAAAATCCAACTTCAATTCAAAAAAAGTAGATTTAAGTAATTTGAGAAGAAAAAATAACAAATCTTAATCATTCTATAATTGTGAAGTAAATTCTGGGATAAGTTCTTCCTCTATTGAAATATTTATTAAATTTATTAAATTATTAGAAATAATTCTTCAATAATTGTTATTGTACATCTAGTTACCATTGATGTGAATAATTGAGAGGGGTTGAAATTTGTTCGGTACCATCCCCTACTCGCTTTACTCATATAATGTATGAATCTGGAGATATTGAGAAAATGCGAGAAAAGACTCGAAGGAAAATCGTTTGAAAATTCGAAAATTACATTAATCTTCTGTTTTATGGTAAAAATCTTCTTTTCTAAAATAAAATAAAATCCGTATCTTTCTATTGTTTCCCATTTAATGTGATTGAGACAAAACTGGACCAAATCTAGTCTCTTCTGAAAAATCAATTTTACTGTTCCAACAATAAACTACCCAGTAATATTGATACGAAAAACAAAAGATTCAGTATTTGTTTGTAAATTTCCAATAACACAAAATGAGGGGAAAATTGTTTTCTCTCTTTACAGAACCACAAAAACAATGGAAAAAATATATATTAATCTAGAACTGAACTCTAATTTTAACGAAACATCAACTAACACTCTCGATCAAGTAGGTCCTATTGTATTTTTGAAAAATTAATGACAACTAAAATTACAGTAGAGATGGGACATTAATTTTGTTTTTGACGTTCTACAACTCGATTTTGAAAAATTGAATTTCCTCTATCTAAAATAATTGTTTCAAGTATAATTAGTTTTGGTTCAAATTATTAATGTGCTTCATCATTTGTTTAATGTATTAATAATGAAAACAATTGATCTTGGCTTCAATAATTTTCAAAAGACGTGATTAAATGGTTTCAAAAAAGATAAAGAGAAGGTCAACGGCTATTTATCCAATAAATATGAAATGTGTCCTAACAAATGAACTAGAAATTATTTAATTGGATCTGTGGATATAAATTGGACGATTATTTTCAAATTTTTTCTAATTAAGGATGTTAATTAAAATTAACAATGTATCTATTTTATGAAAATTAAACACAAAAATTGTTGAATCAATCAACTTCTAATTCTATGAAATCTAAACAGAAAACTATATGTAACTATATGGTCAATGACACAGCAAAATGTTCGAATCTAATTTTGTGAAATTTCAAGTCCATTTCAGACTATTTATAAATTATATGTAGAAATCAGCAATTTGAGAAAATAAAATAATCAGTAGAAACACAAATACATAATTTCAACGAAAAAAACTTTATCTAGAGATAATAAGATTGGACAATTCCAATGGTAGGGGAATTATGGATGATTATATTGTTTAAATACTATTTAAGGGTTGATATTCCAAATATTGGGTGCCTATTCGGATTCCAAGGACATGAAGAAATGGCAACCTTGCCTGAATACCAGCCAAACATTCACAAACATGGGGAAATATTGTTGCACCTCCTAATACAATATAAAAGGGATTATGAATGATAATAGACGAGAATTACGAATGATAAAATATAAAAATTAGGTTAAGTATTTATAATTTCAATGTGAACTTAGTAGGCTCAAGTCTAGAATAACAAACAAAAAATATAAACAATAGCCAATGAGACGGCGATATTCTGCGTCATCATTACAAACAATTCTATAGATAAAAAATGAGAAGAAAAAAAAAATAAAAACAGTTGAAAACCAACAAGGGTAACAAACTGTATTGTAAAAGATAAATGGCCGTCAAAGGGGCAGATCAGTGAAGGGAGTAGAAAACAAATGCGCACTTGCTGCGCACAAACTATATAACAAAATCCAAATGCTCACCCCGTGTCACAATCAGCTGATTTCTTTGTTTGCAATCGAGAAACTTAGGCGACTCGGTCGATTCATCATTAAAAACAAATATAATAACAATTGAATAATAACAATAAAATGAATACCAACAATAATCAATTTGGAAACGTTTGGCCGAACACAATCATTATGTCATATTAACATAAAGAACACAAAGCAAATATATACAACTCACCTTTATAATGAACGCGTAAATTATTTTGTGATAATCCAATGAAATTGTATTTCTCTTTTGGACTCCAGGCACGCGGCAATGGTGATTTTTCTTCATTTATAGCTGGATAAAGTTTTTTTAGACGATCAACTGGCCCATTTTGGTTATCCGTTAATTGATCCATCACATTCCGACCACTACTCACGGCAGCCATTTCTAAACTCCCTTTCCCTTCATCAAAAGATGATGATGGTTGGTGAGAAATGGATGCGGTATGGCGCATGCTTACAACACATAACAAGCTTATTCAATCAGCTGATAGATGTCACAACAACTGAATCTTGATCACTGTTGCCATAGCAATCGGTAAGACGCTATGACAGCGTCGAGACGCACGTGGCATCCCCACTATTCAATGCATGTGCATTATGTCAAAAATAAAAACAAAAACAAAATAATTGAAACGAATTTATTATTAATTTCTAATATTAACGAAACATTTATTTGAACAATTTAAATACTAATTACAAAAATAATTTGCTTTTTCTTTCACTACCTACAACATAATTGATAGATGGCAGTGTTGTTATTTCTACAATATCATTATTAATATTCTTAGTTCTTAGGGCCCTTTATCAGTACCACTTGCCCTATACTGATAACTTTGTAGAACGTACGGATTACAAAATTCACAATAACCCAGCGGTCCTTGAGGACCTGGAGCGCCTCGAACTCCCGGAATTCCCACTCTTCCCGGCTCGCCTTGATCACCATCACGACCAGGTAAACCGAGTCCAGGTGATCCCGGTGGTCCTAAACAATTCTACATTAATCACATGAACTGATTTTTGAAAGAAACAACTAAATACCGGCCAAACCCCGAGGTCCGGGTGGCCCTTCAATACCGATTCCTCTTTCACCCCGTTCGCCTTTCTCACCACGTTCACCTGTCTGACCAATCGAACCTGGTGGACCTGATGCACCCGGTAAGCCCATGAAACCGCGATCGCCAGGGACTCCCGGTGGTCCTGGATCACCTAAAACGAAAATCAACATCAAAAGATGATAATAGTTTATTTGATGGTTGTTACCAGGCGGGCCTTGTGCACCAGGAGGTCCCGGTCGGCCTGGTTTCGATCGACCTGGGGGACCGGGCGGGCCCGTCAATAATGCTGTCAATTCACCCAATTGATCTAGAATAAAACCAAAATGTTAGGTTATTTCATTGTTTTTTTCAATTGTTTCGTTACCTCTCAAAACGGCAGCGCATAAATTCCTGATTTCGGATTCGCTATAGCTGCGGCCCTGAAAATATCATTTTTATTAATGAAATTTAACTCAATCTCCCGAAAATTATAATATTTTCAATTGTTTACATTTTCGAAATTTCAAAAAAAGCCGCAATTTTGCGCGATTGGTTGTAGCCAATCAAATTGAATCTGAGAGGGGATAAACGGGAGCTAACCGAACTAGCGAGTGTAGAAGGCGTTGAGTTTAAATGTCAATTCGAAGATTTTCTGGCGTTTTAAATTTAATTTTTAATTATTTTATTAATTTTATTCGTTATTTGTATCAAGGTAATTATAAATTTTATCACTTTTATTCATATTATTTGGAAATTATTTTAATTTACTTGATCAACAAGTTTTCGACTGTCCGAAAATTTAACGGTTTTTTTTTCAAATATTCCATATCATAAATCAAAATTTTATCACTCAAGAATTTTCAATACTAACATTACTTTTATGATTTTCTATTCCAAGATGTCTGAGAGAACTACAATATCATCAATCATAAATAATGAGAATGATAATATCCATTTACCGGGGAAGCGAGTGATAAAAATTCAACGTCCAGCATTGAAAGATCTCAACAATAAAATCACCACAACTAAAATAAATGGCAATCCAACAACACAAGACAAGACTGTAGCTGTAAAAGAAACGAAATTACCAGCAATTAAACCAAATATAACAAAACCTACAACTTTATCAGTACAAACTAGACAACAGGCGAACGAAATTGTTGAGAAAAATGAAAAGACTGTAGCAAAATCACCACCTATCATTATAGATCCGGATGCAGATCAGCAAAATAATCCCGAATTGATGACTGAATATGTTAACGATATCTATGAATATTTGAGAGTATTGGAAGATAAATATCCAGTTAAAGTGAATTATCTATTGGGCCACAAAATAACTCCATCAATGCGATCTGTATTGATTGATTGGCTCGTTCAAGTACATTCCAGTTTTAAATTGTGTTTAGAAACTTTATATATATGCGTTTCTCTAATTGATAGATATTTACAAGATCACAAAGAGGTATCTGCGATTATTTGTTAATTTCAATATTTTATTCTAATAATTGTAGGTGGACAAAGAGATTTTACAGCTAGTTGGTGTCGCCGCTTTATTGATAGCTTGTAAATATGAAGAAGTCACGTTAACTTCAGTAGAAGATTTTGTATCGGTGACAGATAATGCATATTCGACTAGACAACTTTTACGTATGGAACAACGGATGTTGTACACATTAAACTTTAATCTTGGCAAACCGAGTGCTCTACATTTCCTAAAACGTTACAGTAAAGTTGGACAAGTGAATCTCAAACAATATACATCGTCGAAATATTTAATGGAACTATCATTATTGGAGGCTTCAATGTCTTATATAAAACCGTCGATATTGGCAGCAGCAGCTTGTTGTCTGGCGATTGCTCTATGGGATGGAATGAATTGTCCTTCGAAGGCATGGACAACAACGTTGGAAAAATATACAACTTATAAATATAATGATTTCAAAAGTACTGTTGTTGCATTCGCCAATTTATTAATGAGAAGCGATACAGCCAAATATCGAGCTGTTCAAATCAAATACGCTTCGGCAAAGTACTGTAAAATCAGCACTAATACGCATTTTAAAGGACAACTAATTAGAAAATTAATATCAGAAACTCCAAAATGCTAATCGTGCATTATTTGTATATTACTCTACTATTTATTGATATTGTGGAATTCTTTGTAGTGTAGTTTTTTTATTATTATTAGAACTAACTGATAGTATTTTGATACCAGCTGTATTTTCTTTAAAAAAAAATTCCAAGAAATACAAATTATTGTGTTAATTATTACTTACTGGAGCCCCATCAAGGCCGGGGAGACCTGGCTGTCCGCGTGACCCCGGCGGCCCTGGCAGTCCGGAAGGTCCCTCTTTGCCTGGTATTCCGGGTAAACCTGGCGAGCCTGCTGGTCCTGCTTCGCCGGCAGCGCCACGCTCGCCGGGCTATCAAAATTTCGATTATAAAACTGATCGTTTATGTATTGATTACAACTTACAATTCCTGGTGGGCCGGGATAGCCTCTCGGCCCTTGCACGTTGCCTTCTGTTTTCTCAACGAATTGACTGATGGTTTCACCTGGCGGTCCTGGAGGTCCTGCTGGGCCTGGTGGGCCTCCCGATCCCGATAGGCCTATTATGCCAGGAGGTCCAGGTAAGCCGCTTGGCCCCTAATGTAATGTGTTATCACAATTGCGATTGGTATGGTTAGATATTTTACCATAGAACCAGGTAAGCCTCGTGGTCCAATCGGACCTTGTTCACCGCGTTCACCACGTTCGCCTTTATTGCCGGCTCTTCCTTCTACTCCAGGTACTCCATCTCGTCCGGGATTACCAGGTACTCCTTCGAAACCTCTAATTCCTTGTTCTCCCCGTAGACCTGGAGGTCCCTAATTATTATTCTTATTATAAATATCCATTGGCTCAATCGACATTAATACCTGTTCGCCTGGTTTGCCTTGGATGCCTTCACGTCCCGGTGGTCCTTGTGGACCAACTAGACCCGGTGGTCCTGGTAAACCGGGAAAGCCTCGTTCTCCTTTTTCTCCAGTTTCACCAGGTGGGCCTGGTAGACCTTGTACACCTGTTTCAGATCCACTCCCAGGCTCACCTGGCTCTCCTTTGAATCCTCTTGGACCTGACAAACCAACAGGCCCAGGTAAACCCTAAAAAACATAGTTTATAGCAGTGCAACTTATCATTTGAACAGCGATAAATACTTGCGGACCAGGTAAGCCAGAAGGGCCTTGAACACCGGGAAGTCCTTCAATACCTGGAGCTCCTCTCTGGCCTTCGGGACCGGGCAAACCTGGAGCGCCTTGTGGACCAATAAGACCATCAACCCCGGGTGCACCAGATAAACCTCTTTCACCTTAAAACAATTATTGTACATTTCCATGTGAATTTTTCATATTTAAATTCAATTGAAAAACCTTGTTGTCCTTTTTCACCAGAATCTCCTCTGTCTCCTCGATCTCCTTTGTTTCCTTTCTCTCCCTGTAGTCCCGGAAATCCAGGTTCTCCGCGAGGTCCTGGAGGACCAGGTATACTGTTGACGACATTATTATCGGTTTGCAATTGTACAGGACCAGGTGGCCCTTGTAGACCCTTCAAATATAATCAATAAATGATAAATTTTCTAGATGAATGTCAAAAATTACTGGTAATCCAGGATATCCTCGTTCACCTGGACTGCCAGCCTCGCCTTTTTCGCCCTTAGTGCCTTGTAATCCGGCTCCACCATCTCGACCAGGAATTCCAGCTAGACCTTGTTCGCCCTTCTGTCCCTTCGCACCAGTTTGTCCCACAGGACCCTATACAACATATTCGTATAAGTCAATTTGTTTCTCATGAATAATGTCAAATTACTCACTGGAGGGCCTGGTATCGATTCTCCGTTTGTTACAGTCACAGGGCCCGGTGGACCTCTAGGCCCTGGGGGACCTTGAAAGCCAGGAATCCCATCATTACCACTATCGCCCTTAGGACCAGGTGGGCCTAAATCTCCCTTTATTGATTTACTTTTTTGTTATTGAACATTTCTGAATAGTGAAATATTTACTTGATTGCCTTTGGCTCCGATAGATCCGTTGAATCCAGGGGGACCAGGCAAGCCTGGCGAGCCTGGTAGGCCCCTGATTCCCGGAAAACCTTGCAATCCTGGAGAGCCCTATTGAGAGTTCATGAATAATATTTATTTCATTGGGAGGATTTGATAAATTGAGGATAAAGCAAGCCTTTCTAAATAGAGTTCTAGAGCTACAGAAATTGGAAAAAAGCGATTGAGAATTGACATACGATAGGGCCGATATCTCCTGAGAATCCTCTATCTCCTGGCAAACCCGGCGGTCCCGGCTCTCCAATCAAACCTCTCGGACCCATAGGGCCTGGTCTACCCTAATATTAATATTATCAATGTTAATAATTGTTAGCCATAAATATGTGCGAAATGCATGTTTTTCGTGTGATTGTTAAATTTCATTAGAGTAGAAAAGTTGTTCATTTTCTAAACATACTGGATATCCGGGCCGGCCAAATTCACCCTGTTCTCCTCTGGGGCCCGGTGGGCCGGTTCTACCGGGCGCTCCTGGTGGTCCCGCTTCTCCCACTAATCCAGGAAGACCCTTTAGATGTGTATTTGTGTTAAATGTGTTCAATTGTTTTGTAATTAGAAATGATAATCGAGACATACATCGGTACCGTTACGACCTGGAGGACCTCGTGGACAGGGTTTTTCGCAGAGCGGTTGCGGGCCCGTTGGTTTCGGTGGCGGAGCTAACGGTCGAATTGCCTTGAAATTTCATTAATCAATAATCTGAATCTAATCGTTTTTTATTTTTTAATTACAGGAATCTCTTCGCATGTTTCCCGCTCAGGTTTGGTTGGATCGCAGCTCATCACCATCCATTGTAAGTCTACCTAAATAATGAAATTTATGGGTATGAATCAAGTGATTGATTTGAAGGGCTGGGTTTCTATGTTTCATTGTTTTATAGGGCCGGGATAGCGCGTACGCAGTCCCGACTACCAAAAATTGTGCGCCCGAGTTATCCACATTAGGGATAATCGCAGGGGTCAGCCCAACCGTAGTGCAATGGAAGGGCCTCACCCTGGAGGAACCGCCTTTATGATCACGGTAACCTCTACGCCAGGTAAGTATGCTTTCAGCCGTCTTCGGATCGATTATATCATCGTCGTACGCGAATAGCTCGCGTGAATTCCAAGAATTGGCGCCCTCTATTATGTAATAATTCAACGCTCAAGTATTCAAATCTGATCGTATCTACACAGATACGGATCTAATTACACAATTTCAACTGAAATTATGTTTAATATTATTTTTTAGGTTATTTTCGCCATTTTTAATAAGTTCCCATTGAGATTGTACAATCAGATTGTTAGGTGTGTGTAAATACCTTTAGATTTACTAAAGATTTTAAGTTATGTTCTGATACTTACTGGAACTGTTTGTCTGGAATTTTCGATTTTCGAAACTGCAATTAGACCATTAACATCGACTGGCCCTCTCGGCTCCAATGGTTTTTCCGCATCCAATAAACAATCAACATAAAGCACAACTTTCTCTCGCCAAACACCCAAATGAATTTTATGCCAAT
>JAZBGZ010000372.1:0-11685 GCA_037414795.1 Stenodera caucasica | reverse complement strand
TTAGGTGGTTGAATTTGAAATTGTCGAAATACTTCCGGATACATCATCGGTAATAAAATCATCTCTTTTAAACATTGTATATGACTATCTAAACCACCAATACTATTAAATCTAATTTTTGTATCTAAAGTTTCAGGACCTATTGGTATAATTTTACTAGCACCAGCACCACTTTTCATTTTTTGATCATTTTTTGAACTTTTTTTATCTTTTGGAGTTTTACTAAAATAGAAACAAATCTATGAATTTTATTGTTTTAACAAAATAAAAAAATACAAACCTATAACCGACATCACCATTACTAGAAGAATCGGATGTAGATGATGAAACTTTTCTACGTCTAGTATAATGACGACGACTTAGTACCGATAAATCGAAGCCTAATCGAAAATACAAATTATTATCCATAACAAAAATTAATTAAATAGTTATAACTCACTAGATTTTGGCACATCTTTTGGTTGACGTGTCCTCAAAGAATATCGATACTTTCGATTTGAATCTTCAGAATCGGAATCTAAAAATAATCATTGATATTTTTTTGGAATTTAAAAATTATATAAATACCTATCGCTCTTCTTCTAGTACGCCTTGATGTAAAATTTCGATTCATCAATAAATTACTTCTCTTATTTTGAGTACGCAATTTCGGAAGTTCATCACTATCTGATGTTTCTTTTTTTTCACTAGTTGATTTAGTTTGTTTCGTTTTCTCATTCGATACGCCATTTTCTTTTATAGTTTTTTCAATATCATTAGAATTATCTTCATCAGTTTCTGGTTGTTTTTGATTTTGATTACTATCATCATCAACATTAATTTCTTCATCATCTTCATCATCATCATCGTTATCACCTTCTTCACCAACATCACCATCTTCATCGTCATCATCATCATCTTTTTTATTCCTTGTAGGTGAACGTCCATTCAAATTAGTTCTTTGTTGTTTATTTTCTTTATCATTCGATTCACGTCGTGTTCTCGAAGTTTTCTTATTACGTTCTAATAAATTTGTTTCGCTATTACGTCGGGATTTCGCCGCTATTTTTGTTTCATAATCATATAAATATTTGGGATTTTTAACTTGACGTGTTGTACGTCTAGATGTCTCCGCTAATGTTTCTTGAGCATCACGACTATCTTCTTCTGAATAACCGGAAGTATTTAAATTTGGATAACCAACTTTATGCATTTGATCATCAGCTAGCCACGACATATTCTCAAATTGGACTTTACGTTGTCTTTTACTACGTCTTACTCCACTATCTATAACATAATTAGATTAAATTTGAGTATTTGTGGATGAATTATTTATGGAATTAATCGAAAATACCTCCACATTCTGAGTTGAAAAGTGGCGAAAGTGGATCAGCGTAACTTTTGTGGACGAGTGGACGTAAAGATAGTGCAGTTCTTCGGGCCAGTCTAGCTCTCAAGTGACTTGAACGACGACTTCTACAAAAGTATATCGATAAGAAATCAATTTAATGAGCGAATCTTGTGATAATCAACCTAGGATAAACTTCATCATCAGAATCATTATCATCGAACATCATATCCAGATCCATATTGTCATGTAGATTTCTAGAATAAACAGCCAATGATCGTTTCTCATTTAATAATTTCTTACGATTTTTCACGATATTTTCGCTTTGAAGGCGTGCTAAAATTCAATTATAAATATTCATTAAAAATTATTATCGGTTTAAAAATAATTTAAAAGCGCTTTACAGGTATATTTTCTTTCGTTGTAAACAAATCTGTTGCGTAATTCACGTACTTTAGAGCTTAATGGTACATCATTTTTTGGTATCAATTTGGGTTTGCGACGATCATCCCATGAAGAATCATGCGGATTATCGCTCTCTTCTCCTGATGAAGAATCGTCACTATCTTGAACAGCAACGTCACGACGCTATAAAATATTTTTATCATTTTCAATACTTATTCCTTTTAATACATGTAAATATTATTGTTCATTTACTAATTTATTATAATATACAAATGAGTAATTCGATGATCTGGTAATATGGTAACGATGATGGGTAAAAAATGAACATACCCTGGTGCGGTGCTGACTGCTGATCTCTGGCGTTGAGCCAATTGTTTCTGAACGACGTGTATTTACCATCGCACCGCAGCTAGCTGTGACAATACCATTAACAAATTACCACCCGAAAACAAGCCCGAGCTTGTATTATTACCATTAAAATTAAATAATAAACAATTGTGCAACAGTAAGCAATGGCAACTACATAAAATAGACTTTGGAAAATGACTTTGTCAACTAATTATAATCATGAAGCAAATTGTATACAATCGCTTCAAAATCATGCTTGTTTATTATTAATAATAAATACAACGGATTGTACATGAATAGGGAATAATAAAAACCCAGCGAGTATATAGAATGAGGTGAGGAAAAGTAAGAGATATAATAGTGTTACCTAGAAGTGTTTCAATTCTTTTTCAATAAAACTAAATTATAAAATTGATAATAAAGCAATGCCAAATATTACAATAATGTGTTTCACTCACTTTTTTTCCCCAATTCCAAAAATTATAAACTGTTTTCTATCCAAAAATCTAAAACGGTCAAGATGAAACAAAACTCCCATATACTTTTTGCGAACAGGAATACCAACAATTGTTGAATATTACTACATTAGTAACTTAAACTGACAATTGTTGCCAACCAACAACCCTTCGAAACAAATCAAAATTAAAAAAACGATTGAATTATTTAAATTTCGGAGACGAAAAGTGGCCCTTACCGATTTTATTCTTTCGATGTCGATAAAGCCTTTTTTATTAATCATTAGTCCATCTTTCGAGGCGTCGCTCAATAGTACGCAACCGCGTGAGAGATCAATCCAATACCTAAAATGAGTTAGAAGGAAATAGGGAATAGTAATTGCGCTACTAATAACAAGTAGTTTTTTGAGGTTATGTTGCTCAAATTTAAAATTTCGATAATAAATAATATCAAATCTTTCTGTTTTGGTTGTTTCAACAACAGATAATAAAATGAAATTCCGTGCGTTAATGAACGATACAACTGCAATGAAAGACTTTATGAGTTAGTATAATAAAACAACGTAATTATCAATTTTTGATTTGTTTTATATATTCTAGCAATTGTGACTAGTTTATCAAAATTTTCAAAACATTGTGTGATGAGGATAACTACTCGTAAGGTCTATTTCATCATATCGGAAGAAGATACAGGTCCACGACGACCACTGGCATGGTGTGAATTACCTGTTAGTTTTTATTTCAAAGAATATAATATTGTTGGTATTAACGAGCAATATAATGAAATTTATTTGGAATTATCAACAGCACTATTGGCTAGATCTCTATCAGTATTGAAACAAAATGTGAAACAATTGAAAATCAAATTGACAAACAAGGATACACCTTGTCTGACTTTAGAGATGGATGTGGTAATTTTGAATGAAATACAACTCAAAATTATGTTTATTATTTTTGGATTTTGATTAGGTTTCGAGTAGTATTCAAAGCCAACAATGTGTTCATGATATACCGGTTGAAGTTATATCGAAAAAACACTGGAATGATTATGAAGAGCCCCGTTTTAATGATTTCCATGTAAAAGAAAAAACGTTCAAAACTCAACAATTTAATAATAAATTATTTTAGGTTTCTATAGAAATGCCCAATTTGAAAACAATTAAAACAATTGTTGAAAGAATGAGAAATATGAGTCATAGTTTGATTGTTTCAGCGACGAAAACTGGCCGACTCACATTACAAATTCAAACGAATATTGTTACATTGGCTGCACATTTTCCAGATTTAAATCTACAGAGTTTCGCAGGTATTTCAATAATTTAATCAAAAACCTAATGGAATTTAAATATGTATAATTTATAGTTGCTACATTACAAGATCCTGATAATATAGATGATGATATACAATCAGTCAATTCGGTTGTTGATATCAAGAAATTCCTGATGTTTCTATCTGGATTACAATTGAATAATTGTTCAACGATTTGTAGTATAGTTCATGATAAAATGGTGAAATTGTCAATGGAACAATCAGGAGTGCTATCAATGCAAATATTTCTAAGTCAATTAACGATTTAAATTAAGTTATAAATCTAAAAATAATTTGTACCGAATACGATAAATATAATCGAACTGTATATAATTACGGAAGGTAGCCATGTTTTGATAAAACACCAAAAATTCACGTATTTGCCATAAATCAAAATGAAAAATGCCAATTTTACCATATTCCAATTTGTTCTATTATCATATTGCATCAAATTCAAAGCTGTTGCTACATGCGAATGACAATTATCACAACATAAATTATGCATGCGTCCTTTATAAATATCGGATGCTTCAGTAACAGCTCGATCCCATCCTGTTAGATCGCCTTTAGCCAAAGACGGCTTCAATTGCCAATATTTCGTTGGGCGTCCAAATGCCATATTATCTTCCGATACGTAATAGGGTCCGGCAAAATCACGTATCACACCAGATGATAGCGCAATGCCCATATGACCAATAAATGGGAATAACCATGTTAGTAGCGGTATAGGCGTCCAAACAATACAACAAGGATAACGATCGCGTGATTTATCAGGCGGCATCAACTGAGACATATCTGACTCAATTTCCATTCAAAATCACTGTTATAATTTCTCTAAAATGCAATAATAACAACTAACTCTGACACATCAACATAACCTAAAAATTTAGCGAACTTTAACCTCAAAATGGGTATGTGTAGAATTTGTTTATTTGAAATTGACGATAAGAATTCAGTGCCAATAGCGGAAATTGCAAACGTAATTGCGTTTTGTACAACCGTGAAGGTGAAATTTTGAGAAAAAAATCGATAATCAATATTTAAAAGTTTTATAAATTTAGGTAAAATCCACAGATAAATTGCCCCCAATGGTTTGTATCACTTGTAAAGACCGAGCGAATGAAGCTTTTAAATTCAAAATATTATGCGAAGAATCTGATTTGTATTTGAGAAACGATTATGATTCAAATGAGGAACAATTCGAAAATATCCACGAGAATCAAACAAAAGTTGAACGACAAACTCTCAAGTGTCGTGATTGTAATTTGATATTTTATTACAAGAAACGTTTAATCAAACATGAAGAGAAGCATCGAAACGGTTTTATTTGTAAAAATTGTGGCAGAGATTTTCTAACAGCAAAAGATCTATCGATACATATCAGTATAGAAAAACGTAAAGGTTCACATTTATGCCAAATATGCGGGAAAGCGTTCACATTACCAGAAAATTTAGAACGCCACTTGAAGATCCACAATGGAATTAAATCGTATTGCTGTGAATTCTGCCAGAAAACTTTCATACAATCAAATGAACTAAAATCCCATTTAATTTCACATTCATTGGAGAAGAAGTACTTGTGCAGTTATTGTGGACGGAGATTTGCGAGATCTACATCGTTACAGGTTCACATATCAAGAATTCATACAGAATCTGAATATAAATGTGATTTTTGTGATAAAACTTTCAAAGGTAATAAACCTTATTTATCAAATAATTTAATCAAACTGATGAGTTACAGGTCTAGTTGATATGAGAAGCCATCGTTTGATCCATACAGGAATCAAAAATCATATTTGTAGAGTCTGTAATAAGAGTTTCAATAAAAGAAGTAATTTAAAAGTACATGAACGGATTCATAGCGACTTGAGACAATTCATTTGTCAAATTTGTCAAAAATCATTCACACAAAAACAAGTATTAGATAAACATTTAAAGACACACGATTCATGAGTCTTTTAATTTTAATTGTTAATCATTAATTTAATTAGATATAATAGAAAAATAAAACAATTGAATTTATATTCACTTGCTTTTTTTAAATGTACCGTATAACCGCCATATAAATAGATCAAATGAAATGTACATTAGAACTACTAAATACAAACTCGCAATTTAATTGGATGAGCATAATAATTGTAACCAATCGGAAGTAATCGAATGATAAACTTTAGAAGCGTGGGGGGACTAGATGTCGCCTTCCTGTACTTCCACCATAACTTCCACATAACCTATAATATTGAATAAACAATGTTTTAATGTTTTATGATTTATTTCAAGAAAAATGCGAGTAAATATTCGTAGTGTTGCTGAAAACGGAAGTGTTTTAACTACATTACCAGAAGGTAACCATACTGTAGGCCGCTCAGAAATTTTAAAAGTATACTCAATTAAAGCTAATAATCACTTATATTAATATCTTGTTAACAAATTATTTCAGTGCAATGATAAGCAAGTTTCTCGAGCACATGCTTCGGTTACAATCGAACGTAATGAAGCAATCATAACATCGGTAATATCAATTTAATTACAATTTGAAAAAGAATAATTCTAACCTCAATTATTATTCATTAGATTCATATAAATCCTTGTTTTTATAAGTCCAATTCCAGTGAAAATGTAATTATGTTGAAACAAAATGATGAACATCAATTACAAAATAAAGATAAATTCGGTTTTTTGCCACATAAATATTGGTATGAAGTTGAATTATTATTGGATGAAGTTAAAGAATTGAAACAGAGCGATACATCATCAACGACAATTGCAACCGAAATTTTAATCAATGAGCCCAAAAATAACGAACAAAAAAGATGTGTAAAAGATAAAGAAATAAATGATGTAGATAATCCGATAAAAAAAATAAAAATTGAGCATAATGAGTTGGATAGTACAATAAGTGAATCTTTAACTTTGATCGATCATGAAATAACAAAATCTGAAACTACAGTTAGTTCAATTAATCAACCACACAATGTTACAACAAAAAATGATGAAGTTGAAACAAGTGTAGATGCGGAAATTGCACCAATTGACGATTTAACAAAAGAAGAAACGGCTGTAGATTCTACTCAACCAAGTACATCCAAGCCTGATAATCAAGCGAGTATTACCAATGATAATAACGAACCTAGTACGTCTTCTAATGATAATAAACAGAAGAAAAAGCACCGTCGTGAACGGTGTTGGTACGGTGCTGGTTGTTATCGGTAATTATCCTCAATTACGAATCAATTGTTTATGATAATTATTTTGAAAATTCCAGCAAAAATCCGGCACATCGTCTAGATTATTCACATCCAAACGATTCAGATTATGCTAGCGATCCCGATGATAATCGACCAGTTTGTAGTTATGGAACAGCCTGTTATCGTCTCAATAAAATTCATCGTCAAGATTATAAACATCCAGCTGGTCCACCACCAAGAAAAAGTAAGACTTGTGTGCAAATATTTTATAATAATTGTAAAATATGTCAACATTGTAAAAAAAAATGCCATTGTCATAATAATTGTGATGATAGTGATGATTCTGAGTGAATCACTCATTTTCATCAACTATTTTGATTTATATCTATATTTATATTGATTGAATAAAAGTTGATATTCCTGGTGATGGTTTTTTATTCTTTGTATTTTAGTATTGAAAAGGAAGAAAGATTCGGGGACTCCTACGAAACGGACGAGAAAACCGAAAAAAGTCGATTTGAATGAAACACCAGAAGATAATTATGATTACGATGACCCATTTCTTGATGATGGAGATAGTGATGAATATTTGGAAAGCTCGAGTGATGATAGCGATGATACCGAATCGGAATATTCGGATTTCAAAGAAGATAGTGAAGATACAAAACGTCTCTTGAAAGAGGCCAAACGTTTCACTAGAAATACAAAATAATTCAAAAATCCACTTTTATATCGATAATTTTCTATAAAATCTATTTTTTCTTGATTTTGTTTATAAAGTAGTTCAAATGTTTTCAGAGTAGTTCGTTTAAACTAAAGTTGAGGTTATGTCACTTTTCTACTATTGCTTTTTGTAAGAAAAATGTGAATTAAAGAATTGATAAAATTATGGAAAAACATTGGAGTTATTTTCTGTTTATCTTATGGCTAACTTATTTGATCGCATCGTCCGTACTTTTATTTTCCAAAGGTTTCCTGTTGAGTCGTGTAACACAAGAACAAAATTCAACATGCTCTACAATAAATCAAACTTTATGCAATAACAATAATAATGAAGATTGTTTTGATGTCTCGGAAAATTTGGATAGTGCCTCGAATATTTGTCTACCGCAAAAAGCCCGAATTATTCTACTGATTGTTGATGCTCTACGTTATGATTTTACAACTTACGATGAGAAACTGCAAGATCCTTTACCGTATCAGAATAAATTACCTGTAATCAATCAACTACGAAATGAAGAACCTGAATTTACACGTTTATATCAGTTTATTGCTGATCCACCAACGACAACAATGCAACGTTTGAAAGCCTTAACTACAGGTAGTTTGCCAACATTCATTGATGCTGGTTCGAATTTTGCCACGCCGGAAATCACAGAAGATAATATAATTGATCAAGTGATATTTGAAATAATCATTGAAATTCAATTAAATTGATTATTATTGTAGATTTTGATGAATAATCAAAGTATTGTTTTTATGGGTGATGATACATGGAGTGGTTTATTCCCAAATCGTTTTATACGTGAATTTCCATACCCATCATTCAATGTATGGGATTTAGATACTGTAGATGATGGTGTACGGAGTCATTTGTATAATGAATTGAATAATACAGATTGGAGTTTATTGATTGGTCATTTTTTGGGTGTTGATCATTGTGGACATCGGTATGGTCCAAATCATCCAGAAATGGCAAGAAAATTAACTGAAATTGACGATGTTATAACGTAATTTCCTAATATTTTCAATTTCTATAAAATTAATCTTAATGTAAAATTTTGTAGAAATGTGACGCGATTGATGGATGAAGATACAATTCTATTTGTGATTGGTGATCATGGTATGACAAATAATGGTGATCACGGTGGTGAGAGTTTGGATGAAGTAACTGCTGCATTATTCGTTTATTCAAAATTGCCATTATTTCAATCGAATCAACAATCAAATAAAACAACGGTTAAACAAATCGGAATAGTACCAACAATATCGACAATTCTCGGTATATCAATACCATTTTCAAATTTAGGTACCCTAATTATTGACAGTATACCGATGAATAATCAAAATTGGCATCTTTTATTGTATGCTATATGGTCGAATGTACAACAAATGATGAACTATATTGGAGAATACTCGAAATTGAATACTGATACGTTTTTGCCGGAAAATTTGGAAATTCTAAAAGAGAAATTTCAAATATTAAACATAAAACTACGCACGATCGCATCGAGAATTGAATTTGAGGATTTTTATCATGAATGTAATGAATTTCTGACGAATCTACGACAAAATTGTGAAGATATCTGGATAAAATTCGACTCATTTTCGATGACTCGCGGTTTATTATTTCTCTTTTTATCGATATTCTTCATTTATACGATAACAGATGGGATACCGATCAATCGTTTACCCGAAATATTCATGAGCTCATTTTTATATATTTCCTATATTGTTATTGTGATTGCCGTTTGTTTTTCTGTAATGCTCTATTATTTTGATTTCGTTAATAATTTAATTTCGACGATATTCTTCACAACTGGATTGGTATCACAATTTATGCTAGTTATGTTGGTGATACAAAATTGGGAATTGATCAGTTTAAATTGGTATGATCGCAGTAAAAAGGAACAATTTTCGAATATTTTAACACGTCTAGTGTTGATTTTTAATTTGTGTAGTTTATTTTCGAATAGTTTCATAATGGAGGAATCATTCATGTTGTTGTTCCTTTTGAATACGGTTGTCTTAATTGGTACATTGAATATTTTCCAAAAGGATAATTTGAAGAAAAAATTCGACTATAAATCGAAAATTAAGTTGATTTTAATGGCTTTGATTATCGCATCATTTGTGCGAATATCAATGTATTTTTGGCAATGTCGTGAAGAACAACAATGGTGTTTCGAGAAATTTTACGATTTTAAATTCATAACATCGAAAACGGAAACAACAAAATTACAATGGTTATTAACTGTAATTTGTTTAGGTATATTTATAACGTTTACAAAAATTTGGTTACGTAATTGTGGCAATTTAAACGGCTATTCAATCACAATAATGCTATTCAAATATATACCAACTGTTATTGTTGTTTGTATCAGTGGCTATTGGGTATTGAATCGTTTACCAATCAATACAAGAGATAAATTGGTGAAATCATGGCAAATAAATTTATTAGTTTGGATTGTTTACGCTTCAACAATATTCAGTATTCTTACAACAATTTCGAAACCGTTATGCGTTTATATTTTTAATGATAAAAAATTGACAACCACAACAACAACGAATCAAAATTTAATACCACAATTATTCAAACATATTAAAAATATAATAAATGAACCGAAAGAATCTGAACAAATACCTGTAATTTGTGGCTTAGGAACTGTTTATAGTTCAGTCTATATTATAATTGGTACCTATTTAACATTATTGATTGTATTATTGCAAGGTGATGCGATCGCCCCCTCATCAGTTATAATGTTTTTTACGTCCTGTTTTATTGTAATCATCTCATCGACAATACGCTTAGAAAAAGCCGAATCTATCGGTAATTATTTATAAAATCTTTTCGAATCAATCTATTGAATTGTTTTCAGATCGCTTATTCGACATCCCGAATATGTATATTCTGAATTGGATGATATTATCGCATTATTTCTTTTATGGTACAGGACATCAACCGTCATTTCCGAATATAACATGGAATGCCGGTTTCGTTGGTATAACAGATATTTCTGCAAACAGTTTTTTACCAGGCCTACTCATCATAATCCATACATTCTCATCTTATATTTTGATTGGTTTCCTATTGCCGCTTTTAATAATTGTACCGTTTACTGTGGCCATCATGATACCGTCTGTGGTTAAAAAAAGTATATTGAACGAGGAGAATTTACGCGGTGAAGTCATTTTATACGAGAAAGAACCTTTATTTATGACAGCAATATTTACGACATGCTGTAAATATATTATGTGCCACGCTATAAGGGTATGATTTTACTCTTTATTGAGAATATTGATGTGATTTTTGTTTTTTTAAGGTGTTTGCGAGCATGTTAGCTGCCACTATTCATTGTCGACACTTAATGGTTTGGAATATATTCGCACCGAAATTCATATTTGAAGCTATCGCTATATTTGTTACATTATTTATTGTTAATGTTAGCTATTTATTATTGATCCGTATTAATCATAAGATGGAACAACTAATAGTGCAATTGAACAAGAAATATAGTTAATCATCTATTATTTCAGTTGTTTTTAAATTGAACCCGCTAATAATCAAGTGAGATTTGATTAAAATCAGAAATTGTCAAATTTTTCATCAACAAAAAAAAACTAAAATGGACGATACTAAATCGTTATTGATGATGGTATTGCATAAAATATTCGAAAATCAGTCTGAAATAATCGAGAAAACTTTCCAATTGATACATAATTTCAATAATGGCAAAATCAATAAAAACGATTACGAAAAAGTTGACCACAACCGAATTTTGTTATAATTTTTAATAAGTTCTATTTTCTAGACATTGAAGACAATTTGTGATTTGATGAACGATAAATTACCATCATCAATATTAATTTATCTGTTAACGTTAGTTGATATGCCCAACAATTCTAATAATCAGTCGCAAATTATTCAGAAAAT
>JAZBGZ010000371.1:23145-45753 GCA_037414795.1 Stenodera caucasica | reverse complement strand
CCGTCAGTTTAGTCGTAGACAGGGCCGGCTTCAGAGCGATTGGTGACCCCTCCAGTCTTCCCTAGCATGGCAAATTCTCTAGATTGAGAAAACTGGAGTTTTATTTTTGTTGAATTCCCCAATTTTCTGGGTGATTCGAGATCAAATTGATGAGTTTCAGTAGAATGTGAATTAGAACTTTGCATATTTCAGAGCTTAATTCGCGATTATCTTGGCAAATTGTTGGCTGACCGGGAAAAGTTCTTATTTCCCAAAGAATATTCAAATTTCTTATCGATTTTTATGATATTTGTTCGAAAGCTCCCAATTTCTCCACAAAACTCCCACATTGTCAATATTTTATGTTTCACTCCCGAATTTTTTTCACAAAAAATTCAGTGTTTCATAAATTTTTTTGAATATTCAGCTCAAAACTGTTTTTGAAAGTTTCTTGAAATTTTTTTTTATTTCCCAAAGAATTCTTGAATTGCTATTGATTTCTGTGAAATTTGCTCGAAAGCTTCCAGTTTTTCCACAAAATTCTCACATTGTCAATATTTTATGTTTCACTCTCGAATATTTTTCACAAAAAGCTCAGTATTCCATAAATTATTTTGATCAATGGATTAAGATCTGTTTTGAAAATTCTTTGGTAGATTTCCGTATTTTCCAAAGAATTCTAGAATTGTTATTGATTAGTGTGAAATTTGCTCGAAAACCTCCAGATTCTTCATTGAGTTCCCAGTTGGGAATATTTCATGTTCCACTCAAAAAAATTTTTTGCAAAAAGCTCAGTGCTCCATAAATTATTTCGAATATTCAGCTCAGATTTATTTTGAAGACTTTCCGAGCAATTTCCGTATTTTCCAAAGAAGTCTAGAATTGTTATTGATCTCTGTGCAATTTGCTCGAAAGCTTCCAGTTTTTTCACTAAATTCCCACATTATCAACATTTTATGATTCACTCTCGATTTTTTTCACAAAAAGCTCAGTTTTCTATAAACTATTTTCATCATGGACTAAGATCTGTTTTGAATGTTTCTAAGAAATTTTCCTACTTTCCGAAGAATTCTTGAATTTCTAGTGATTTTTGTGAAATTTGCTCGAAAGCTTCCAGTTTCTTCACCAAACTGTCACATTGTCAAAATTTCATGTTCCACTCTCGACTTTCTTCTACATAAAGCTCAGTGCTCTATAAATTATCTCGATTATTGGACTCAGATCTGTTTCGAAAATTTTCTGGGAAATTCTCATATTTTCCAAAGAATTCTAGAATTGTTATTGATTATTGTGAAATTTGCTCGAAAGCCTCCAGTCTCTTCACTGAAGTCCCAAATGGTCAATATTTCATGTTTTATTCTCGAGTTTTCTTCACAGAAAGCGCATTGTTAATTATTTAATTGAGCTTTGCTTCGAAAATTTTCTGGGAAATTCTCGCATTCTTGAAAGAATTCTCGAGTTTCTAGTGATTTTTGTGAAATTTGCTGGAAAGCTTCCAGCTTTCTCACTGAACTCTCACCTTGTCAATATTTCGTGTTTCACTCTCGAATTTTCTTCACAAAAACCTCTGTGTTTCATAAATTATTTTGAATATTTAAATCAAATCTGTTTTGAAAATACTCAATTTTGCATTAAGTCACCACTTAAATGTAGGATTTAAATCAAAGACTGATTCTAGCAATAATTTGTACATACAGAAAAAACAAAGCTATTAACCAATTTTAATTTTAAGTCAACTGATTATTCAGAATAAGTGGGAGGCGTTTTCATTTCTTTTATGTCAAGAAACGTATTAATTTGGAATCAATCAATTCTGTTTCGGATCTTGTGAAAATTATAAATAAATTAACGAATAGCAATCAAAAAACATAAATGAACTTACAATTAGTCCAACAATAAAATCTTGACTGCATAGCTTTATTTAATTATTTTCTCTAATTAATTCAAGGTAGGTTAAAAGAGGGTTTTTAGAGAAGCTCTAATTCAAGCTGGAATTATCAAGAAAATTCCGCACAAATATTAGATCGATAAACTCGAATGAATGGGAATTTTTGCTGATAAACTCCGTATTGCAGGAAATAAAGTTATGTTCAGTTCATTAAAACTAATTCCTTAATAGCAGGAAATTGAGTGTCTCTAACACGTTTTAATTAAGAAGAATCCATCACTGAAATAGAAACTGTATTGGATGTAGACTTATCGAGCTATTTGGAGTATATGGTGTATATGGAGTATACAAGCTGTGTGTCTAAAATCTAATATTATCAAAACGCTAGGTGGTTGTTTATTTAATGTCCATCCACAAGACGATCCACTCAAACTCACCACGCAAACTATAACAAACTCCAACAGGCTATATTCCCTATCGTTTCCCGATAACTTTTACTTACATTGGATTAAATCGGTATTGATCCCTTTTTGCATTTCTCGATTTTCTCAAAGTGCTTTACAAGTTTCCACCCTTCTCCACGCTCTATTACGACACAATCTGTAAGTGAACACATCGATCTTACTGGAAGGCGCTCAACCGCACCAAATCTCCAATTTCGCCCATGATTATCGTTAAAACTCCACATGAAAATTGTCAACAACAACAACAACAACTGTAGATTATCCTGCGGCCAGATCCTCACCTATTCGGCGGCAAATACCGAAATCGGCTGCAATTAAAACAACAAGAAATAATAGCAGTCGGCGGTTGGATTCGGAAATTCCAATGATTTATTGTATGGATTTAAGGGCATGCCGTGGCTTGAGGTCGACCTAAAAGGCCGTCTCTCTTCGTACGGGCTGCATATTTATACTTATTTAGAAATTCTGGAATCGTCTTGAAAAATCTAATGATTTATCGTCGAATTGCTCCATTACAACCTCTAAAACAGGATCCATTTCTTCTATTCTAAGTACTTCAAATAATTTATAGACCTGAAATTCCAGGAATACCACCATTACGCAACGTCGCCTAATTATAGATGAAAGCGAATTAAAAATAAATCCGGCGGTATATTTGGAAATTTCCGGGCATTATTTTAATGCGAATGTTGTCGAGATTGGCATATTTTCGAATTTGGAAAATTTCCAATAGCGAAATTCGCAAGAAATCCCGAACTACAACAACATACTTTCCAGTTCATTGAACCATCATGCCAACTAAAATACAATACAAAATCTTCATTATTCTAGCCGACTAGACGATTAAGATCGGCTCGACTACCAACCAAAAAAAAATATGGAGGCGAGGCAAAATCGGGGTCATTAGATATCAATTGTCGAACAGATTCACATTCAGATTCCGGCATTTTCATTAAATATATTCTTTTCGATTTGGTAACGAGAATATTTGCCGAAGTCTCGTCTAGAATTCAGCTCACGTGTTTTGATTTGAAGTTACAAGTGCAAAATTTCTGACGTTTTCCATCTACCTGCACTACATTTTAGAGGGCTGTATTCGGTTTAATGCGGAATATATTGATATTTGCTAAATAGAATGTGGAATTTTTGCGAAAATTCGGTGTATGCTCGCATTCATATATTTGTGGAGATCTTAATGTTGTCTGGAGAAATAGGACTTGGGGTGGTGTATGCTCGTCACGAATCATCGTGTCATGCATTATAAAGCTGAAACTAAAACCAGAGAAGAACTACATAAATGTCAAGACTGATTCGTATGAAAATCTGGAAAGAGAAGCGACCAACGGGTATTCAAAAAGAATAACAATACGCTATGCAAAATCCGTATTATAGAGCCAGCGCCTTCAATTCGATAATTCGGCAAATTGACGTCAAATAAATTAACTATTGGCGGCAATTCTAACTAAAAAATAAATTGACAAAACTATCGATGAGTCTATAAAACTAGATGACGGCGGCAATAAAATATCGCTTAGTGGGTTAATCCTTCACGCTGCCAGTTTTCGATTTATTCGCCCACCACCCCTATTGAAAAACCATACCAGCACCAACACACAACTATTACTGTATTGTACAATATAGATGTTGGAGTGTACTAAGGGGATGATGAATGTAGCCCAACATTTGCATATGCCGAATGATGTATGGGATCCTGTTGAAATCAACAGTGGCGAATTACGTTCCGATCTCTGATCTATAAATTCAACATTTTTACATAGAAAGTCCCTCTTTAAAATACGATTACGGTTGACTTAACGGGATGTATGGGCTCTCACCCTTCGGCCCACATATTTTAACATATATTTTTTTGATTGCAATCGGATAACAACTAGGGAAATTAATCTCTATTCGATAATCCGTAAAACTGGTGAAAAACTATTGGACCATATTTTTCCAGGCTTTGGAGTCATTTTATTACGATGTTGGAGTGAAATTGAGATTTGCCATCGATTTTAGTAGTTTACCGAAAGCTTTGGTTTTTCAGGGAAAATCCTTCAGTCTCTAGACTGGTCTGGACAATATTCAATCAAATTTTGTGGAAAATTATTGAATTTTTAATATTTGATCATAAGTAGATCGTCTGAAATTTCGCTAATTTTTTCTTCACGAATTTTTGAACGTTGAATGTTCTTCGAGAGTCTTCCAAATTTCAAGTTTCTTTGCTTTTACAGTTTTCCCAAATTACCAATTTGATTTTTTTATATTATTCCCGAACTTTTTAAAGATTAAGTACTAAGTCTTAGAATTTTTCAAGATTTTGGTGCTTTTCCAACAGTTTTGGGGCAAATATTTCAATAAATTCTCTAGAATTTGCGCCTTTCAAGCTTTTCCAAACTTCCAATGTTTTTCCTCTCAATATTTTGCAGCACTGAACTTTTTAAGCTTCTCACAAAATTTTGGAGCTCTCCCAATAAAGTCTCAATAATTTCCACGAAAACTCAAAAATTTCACAGTTTTTTACATCATTTTTACTGGAGTGAATTTTGTGGGAAATTATCATTCGTTTGTCATTTTGAGAAAAATCCTTATTCTTTCATTATAAGATGTTTGCCTGAAATTTTGGTAGTTTTTTCTCTGTTATAAGTATTCATTTCTACAGATTTTTGTACGTTGTAATTTTTTTCAGGAGTTTTCAAGCCTCAAGTCTCTCAGAACTTTGCTTTTCCACCTTTCTCAAACTATCAGTTCTTGTTTAAAGCTCTTTCTCACAATTAAGCACTGAATTTTAGAGTTTTTCACGTGATTTTGGTGATATTTAAACAGTCTTGATGAGAAAAATATAGATTATTTTTGACAATGCTCTTTTGGAGTTTTTTCGAATTCCAAAATCTTTTCTCTCATTTTTCTTCAGCTGAATTTTTTGAGCTTCCCAGTTGATTTTGGAGATTTTCCGATAAATTCTCGAGTATTTCCACAAAATACTTTGAGCTTTCATTTATTTTCACTGAAGTAAATTTTGTGGAAATTGTGATAAAAATGTCCAATCTTGCATTATAAGTCGCTTGCCTGATATTTTGCTTATTTTTTCTGTTTCATTCATTTCGCTCAGATTTTTGTGCGTTTTAATTTTTTTAACAGACTTCCGAATTTCAAGTCTCTCTCACATTCAGAATTTGTTTTTCCAGCTTTACCTAACTACCAGTTTGTTTTTCGATTTTTTTTAGAGGCTTTCCAACGATTGAGCACATGTACAAGATTTTGGTGCTTTTTCAACAGTCTTGAGCAAATTTTGGAAAACTCTCTCTCAAATAAAATAACGTCTTTGGAAGTTTCCCAAGTTTCAGATTATTGTCCCTCAATATTCTCAAGTGACTTGGCTCTGACTTTTTTGAACCTGTCACAAAGTTTTGGATCTTTTCCGATGAAGTCTCGAGGATTTCCCCAAAAATTCGCTTCATGTTCACGATTCTTGGTTATTGCCTGAATTTCTTCATTTTCAGCTGCAATTCTTGCGTTTTTTCGAAATTTTGGATTGGCAAAGTGAATCAGTAACGTTTTCAGCAATCATTTTATTCCATAATTTTCAGTTAAAATTCTTTATGGAGCGATGATACTCCAAATATTCATTTTATGCATTTCAGTAGAGGATGATTCAAATTCATCGTTAGTATTTTTCACACGATTTCTAACCTTTATAAAAAAAATTCCACAAATAATATTGAGGGCCCGTGCCTTTGGGGGTGAGGAGAGAATTATTAAGGCATTAGGGCATCATTTTTCCCCGATAAAATACTAATCGTTGCTGATTTACATGACTTTTTTTCGTATAAGGCCAAAGTTTTGATATTAATGGCTTTTTAATAGCAATCGTCTCATTAATAATTCGCTCTCGTCGTACTTGTTCGGAATTTAAATTTTATCTCAGCCCCAAAAAATACTCCAAGTTAACAGCCCGAATTCGGAATATTCTATAATAATAAATAGCGATAAAAGTGGCAGTTTTCTTATTCGAGTTTAATTAAATCCGTACAACAACTAGTACAACTGGGTTATTATTCAGTGAAGCTACCCAACAACTTGAACGTAAAGGAATAGCGCTAGTGAAGTTTATACTTTATTTAAGTAATTTTTTTTTTTATTCGACATTAATTTCATGGCGGCATTGACGGCGCTGCCACCATCATCGACAGCTCTCTATCTTCACTTAAGACGCCTTCATTGAGTATTCCGTCGACACTTTCAGGTGGTATTGTAGCAAAACTCATCAAATTTGAGGCGTGTTGACATTGTGGATTATATTCAACTTCTCTGTGTGTGTGTCTGTGTAGAGATGTGTGTTAGGGGTGTCTGATAATCTCATCTTAAGGATACGGAAATTCTCTCAGAACTTTGATCATCTCGTGAATTATGATGATGATACACTTATGCGAGGAATACGTAATCAAGACGTCAATATTGCTGCAAATCTCTATCTAGAACACAAGAGAAAATTATTTTTTTGTTCCTGGAACTATTCAAATCCACATAATAATATTAGTAGTAATAATAATAACAACATCTCTTAATACGTTAGAACGTCTATTTATTCTGATAAATATTTACTTGGTGCCGGCATTTACCTAAGCAGCAATTAGTCAACAAAACCAACCCTATTTCGACGCTTTGTCAAAAGAAAAATTGCTGAAGCTAAAGCGTGAAACTCACCCAGTTCCACCACTACAACGATAATAATGCGATGACATCACGGTCGAAACTGCGATTTTTCATCTCATTCTCCGGCTGTTTATTATCTCGGGCTTTTTCATTTCGGACCGTTGTTGTTTATAAAATAAGAGAGCTTCAACTAGACAGAATGTAATGGGAATTTTGCCGACGCACGTCGTTATTCCAACGAAAAAGACGATTATTGCCGGGACATAACCGAAATTAGAGGATTATGAAATTCGTGAAATTCTAATTTAATTAGTTGTCTGACAGACGTGAGTTTGTTCAATTTTAATCTGACTTTAGTTTTTGGCACACACCGGATCGTAAATTATGAAGAAATATTGATAAATTCGCGCAATAAACCGGCACTATTCTCGAAATAGAATTAATTTTATTGCATTTTTATATTTATTCTTGTGAAAATACGCGGTAAGATCCTCTATTTTCGGGACAAAAATCATATTGTCACTTTAGATTCGAATTTTTGAATAATAAGAGTGTCAATTAACGTTCGAAAATCTGATGTTTTTGGCTTGGATCCAGCTGGCCTAGTAAGCCGACCAATAGTTTTTCCACACAGAATAAGAAATACAGATTATTAACAGTGGGTGAAAATATATGTTGTTACAACACTTCAACTTGTCATGAATATTATTTTTGATTTGGAGAATAAATATGAGGCTTCATGTACCACTTTGAATTCATTCAATAAATCATAGCTGCAAAACACAGATTCATCCTTTGAAAAACAACAAAAATTGAGGCTATTTGGCAAATGCTCTTGCACTACTTGAAAGAGATTTTCTCGGAAATTCTATACGAATATATCAGGATTTTTCAACTTTTCAAATTTATGTTGAACGATCTTCGGTTGTAAGAGACGAAAATATTGTTCTTAGCTTCAGAGTGCTATATTTTTTTTATATTCGATATTGCTCGTTTATTGCAATCTGGACCAGGGCCGTCGCCAGAAGTTATATTTCTCTTATGACGAAGCTAAAGATTTTTCAGAATATTATCAGTAAATGCTCCAAAATTGCTCTTCACCGAAGTCTTCAAGATTCACAGCTATCTTCGCAAATTCTGTTACTTGCCTAAAATTTATGCGGAATTCCCAATTTCTGCATTTTCCACAAGAATCATGAATGTCAATATTTCATGCTTCCTGATCCAGAAAAGCTTCTTTGTGTTCCAGTTGGGCTCCGCCACCACAATTAGTAATTATCCGTACGGTCATCAAAGCTCGTGTTTTCTGAAAAATTTTGCATAGCTAGAGGAAATTATGGTAGGAATCGTTTTCAATTTCTGCTGATAATTATTTCAGTTTCAACTTTATTGAAAGCGGTGGTTGAGGTTACCGTGTGTTGGCTGTCAAAACATGTAATTTTGTTTACAAAAGCGCACAATGTTAATCATAAAGTCATTACATTAAATTCTGTTTTGCGACACCATTATCGACAATAATGAACCGAAAATGAATAAATTAACAAATATGGGTGGGTCCGAATGAACGGTCTCATTAGCCGAACATCACACATATAAAGCTCCCATTGGCCAATTACACATACATAGATATATGCGTATAGATTACATTATCACAATGTATTTTCCATTAATTGTAATAATTTTATCGTCCAACTAGCCAATGTCTGGACACTTTCAATTCTCTTTTTGGAATAAATATCCACGACCTATTTATCCTCATTTATTATTAAAGGCCAGATATCGCCCCTTAGAGTGGATCAGGAGAAGGTACTAGTCTCTAGGAGCTTTGTAGTAGAGCGGCACATCGGCGACCAATATAAAGAAGCTACTTCTACTAATTAACGATGTTTTCCATTGAAATAGTGATAAAACTTGGAAAATAACCTCGCAACATCATAGCTTAGGTTAAATTGTCTGATTCCATTGAATCTATATTGGAATTGTCTTCTCTTCTATCATTGTTTCATACGCGTATTAAATTCAATGATATCTCTTGAAAAATTGACGTTTTCATCGATTTTTCCGGAACCTTTATAGTTATCGAGATGAAGCAAGCTGCCGATTGGTGTCTCAAGTCGCTTCTATGATCCTGCGAAAGTTGCATCTTCCTGACTTTAGCTGTTTTTGAGTTTATCTCGGACAAACATGCAGACAGACAAGAATTTTTAGGACCGCTGTTTTAGTCTAGGTATCCCAGATAATGTCAGACACTCCAATTCTATTTATATGTATGGATGTATAGATGTATTGATTAGAGGGGAACATAGAATTGGAAAATTTCCGCCATCTATTTATAAGTCATTTGAAGATTCCATTATCAATGCGATCACATTAGCCGTTTTGACACAATGAAATATGAGCATCTCTGACAATATGATGATTGAAATGGATTTGATTATTTCACAAATACATCATTTTTCCTCAATTCCATTTCATGCTTACAATCCATCATTATTCATAGTTTCAAAATGCACGTTATTCAAACTAGTCGCAATTTAGGGATGTTGTTCTATGTCAATTACGTACAGACTCTTTGTTTGATAGTGAAACAAACCATCCCTTATGGCACAATATCCATTCAATGGTGGTGTTGGTGGAATTAGGAAACTGCGACGACAAAAGGATGAGAGATTCGAGACAAGGGGGTAGCTTTGAGTTGGTTAGGAGTTTGTCGTAAGTTTTAACAAACCACGTGTTGCCGTTTCCTGGACGGAAGAGACGACGAAAAGAGATGAACAAGAGAATGTACACAGGACATGACAGACAACACCCGACAAGAATTCCTCTAATGACTCGAGCTTTATACACAAAGTTCATACGAGCCTAATTCCCCATTCAAATAGCTCATTATCGGATGTTAATTATCACAAAAAAAAAACAACGTTGGGAAACAACACAACAACTTTACAATCGATTTTTATGCACGTCATAAATAAAAATCGGACAGAATAATAAACGATCGAATCGCATACTTTACTCGCTTTTATTCGAGCTATTATAATTCTTGTAAATGGAACTTGAGATTTTATTATGCTCTAAACAATCATACAATCATCTTGTAACCGATAAAGCTATTGTTTCATTGGCGTATAAAAACGATACAATTGTTTGTCCACATCACTTTTATCCATTAATGGCGGTTTATTGCTTCGCAGATTGATTGGGAATATGTCGAACCCTGAGAGTTTTCGCAGTTTATCGGATAAGCATTGAGGTTTTGCGAAAATTGTGACACGAAGCCGAAATTCTCAATTAAATAAGGAACTCGCTCGAGAAAAAACTACTGAAGTGATTGGGAAAATTTCGCTGAAAAATTGCCAGATTATTGAAGATCGATTGCTTCAATCAAGAACTCTGGCGAGAGGCTGAGAAATATGGACAAAACTTCAACATGGAATGCTTGAGATTTTCTTCTGATATTTGCTGGAGAAACTCGACTTTTTGCGAAGAGCCTTGATTCTAAAAATGAGGTAGTACCATCCAGAAAGATCAGTTCCTGAGTGACGTTTGATGGAGTTGTGGTCATTTTTCCCGAAATCGTTGTTCTGTTGTGTGGAAAAGAGAATTTTCGCTTGAATTTCCGATTATTCGGAATAGTGCACATTTCCCAAAATACCAAATTGAACATTTCCCTTTTAGTGTTTCCGTATTTCGAATGCAACCAACATTACATAACAACACTAGTTTCATGTTCCATTTAATTAGAGTCAAGCTGCACCTGATTGCGTCATTTGTATATTTCCTTTGTGTTGCGTTTTGGAAAATTTTCAATTAACAAACTGTCAAATATCTCCTTTTTTGTGTGTTTAATAGAAGAGGGTAATAATAATAATAATGATATTATGGAAATTTCGTATTCCATTTGTCGAGAAAGTTTTAATAATTCATAATAGGAGTATTTTCCATTGTTGAATTATTTTTAGGCGGATTAGAAACTGTACTCAACATTAACATTAATGGTCTCGAACAAGCGGAAGTGGAGTACACTCTATTTCTTCAATGACTGGCAAACTTAGATAATTATTATTCAATATCGACGGGCGTGACAATATTCGAAGTGATGCTTTGACCCGAAATGTTCGCAGCTAAAGCACCATCCAGCTTAGAGATCTCTTGACCAATCTTCGATTTTGTGCCGTCTCACAATAAATTTCCCTATACTAAATCAAACTATTATTATTCATAACTTCAATAATAATAATAATAATAATAATGATGATCATGATGATAATAATTCTGAAATATGGAATTATAATATACTTGATAGGCTGTCTCAGTTCTAATTTATCATCTAGTTATGGGTAGTTTCTCAGTTTCACTAAGATGAAAGATCGCTGACTGGTTTAATATGGGGTAAGTCGCGTGACAGAATACGAAATTAGTTAGGTCTTGTTGCTTTTGTTTGATAACTGATTCTATTTGTCGTTTTAATTAGTTGAACAAATAAACTGGCTTTTTTGCGGATGCTACGTCGCTGTCTCGTCTATCTGAAATTATACAGAGTGTTCCACGAACAGTTTTATTTGAAGTTATTTCTAACTTTTTGGCTCAATTGTGAGCATATTTTTATCAAAAAGTGCTATACCTAACTCCTAACCTAGAGCTTGAAGCACGTGATATTTATAAGTCACCAAAAAATTCTTATTTAGCATAAGCTATGAGGAACTCATGAAATAGAAAAATGAGTGGCAATATTTGAAGAACTACAGATTCGGCTGACTGACTGGAGTTGTCCTTGAATTACCGCCATTTTAAAGGATGATTCCGCTCAATTCGAGACGAAAAGCTCACCTACTCCAAACAGCTCTGTATCAAGATTCGAGGTGGTGGCAATCGAAAATGCCTCAATACATTTTCCTGAATTATCGACGAAGGGGCTGTTTCAGTTGGGACGGTCTGTATAGTCTCGTGGACTATTTGTCTCGGAATGAGCCACGGAATCATCGCTCATTCGGGATCTACCTATATGATGACGAGCTAGTTTCTGGGGATTAAGTGGCTGCAGTTTCATTTGTAGTCATACTTGGTATCTGATAAGGGATGATTGTTGCATTTGTGGTGGAACATTGTCAGCATATTGGCGGAAGTGGCTTCTCGTCTCGTCATCATTGTCGAGATGTTGAAGGATCGTATGCTGATATCGCACCAAACTCATTTCTTCTTGATGGAATAGCGAGCTGGCCAATCATTTTCCGTCAAGGTGTTTTAGTGAATTTTTCGAATTGCCTTCAGTTATTTGTAAATGCGTCTGTGTTTGAGTGGGTGAACATTCGTCGGCAACATGCTGTAATGAATCTTTATCGCCTAAGAAAAACGTAACTATTCCCGTTCTGGTCCTGAAATTGCTTTCTGAGAAGATTTGTGCAGAGAACTGAAAACAAAGCTATGTGTAATTTACGGAAATTGGTGCTCGGCGACGTTCGGAGGGGTAGTAAGGGTGCGCACAGTTCCGACATATACACACACCTCTTACCTCCCTTCAACCGTACCCTCTACGGTCCCATTTACTCTCACTATGATATGCCTTATTAGTGAGCTTTGCACACTAAATTATTCAGACGAGCTCCAGACCCAACACCAGTCGAGGATAACAGGAATTCATTATTTAATTTATTGCCGCAACGTCGCAGATTTTTCAGGAAATACTGTTCCATTTTAAGTTGTTGTATTGTTTGTTTGCTATTACAGCTATTGCTCCTGCTGCCGCCGTTGCTGCTACATAACGTTATGAAGGAAATTCTGATTGCACTTTTAGGATTAAACTAAATTAATTCCCAGTTTCCTACATAAACAGATTATGGCAATAAACTGGGAGTTGATTCTTTTTTGTTTGCGAGAATTTATCCTCCTTATTATCCTTGCAGTTTTTGCAACAGTCAATTTTCAGGAATCTGCAGGAAATCGATTACAGGACTTTTCTATACACACAAACACACACATAACGGTCTGAACAATGTCGACAATGTCCGCTACTGTATACATACATTGACTACAGCCATTCGGAACAATAGCTAAATTATCCTGCTCAACTCCACTATTCGAGGCCTTTATTTTCCCTCTACAACTAGTAGCCATCATTGAATTACATGAAAAACTAGTTGTAACAAAAAATACCATTTACCCATATGAGTTTGGGAAATTTTGATCTATCACTTGAATAATTACAAATTTGGACAAGCCGATTCTAAATCGGAAATCTAACAGAGACGTCTGAATTCCAAAATTCGGAATTGCTGTATTTTTTTGGAGTTATCCACGTGACTTCCGTTCTTATTGTTGCGAATTATTCCAAGATATTGAAAAGCACGTCGCTTATTTAACGGACTAACAGAGGGAACAAAGCACCTCTCAAATTAAAATGTCCCCAACAGGATTCGAAAAAAATCGATCTCTCCTTTCACGTTATTTTGCAATTCTTGCTCCATATAAAAGTTGCATTCGAGACGAATTTTTGAAACTTGCAAATCTTCGGGAGTTGTAGTCGGAAACAAGTATCTCGAAAAATTCCAGATTGTTTCGATTTCGATTAAGTTTTTTCTGATATCGATCTGATCTGTCGAGTATTTTTGGGAGAAATTGCGAATAAATCAAGCATAAGCGAAAAATGAATTTTAAATTTCAAGTGTTGTTCAGTTGAGATTTTTTTCTCAGATTTTTAAGGGTTAGTCCCACGGGAAATTTTACGCCCTTCAATAATTCAGCGCTGGGTTTTTTTTTTTTGGTTTCGAATCATCAGCTTAAAAGCTGGATTTGGCGACTTTTTCGATCGATTTTTTTGATCCAAGAATTATTACGGAAATATTCCCACAGATTAGGTTTTCACGGGTCTTGGACTGATAATTTGAGAATTGAAATATCGGCTGTTTGGTGAGCTCCGGAGATAAACGACTTTCAAAAATATGAAAAAAATAATTATATTTTGTTAATTAAGGAGTCGAGCGTCAAATTTTTTATTCATCGTGAAAATTTCTAATGATGAGACTCCAGAGATGAAGGAAAATGATGGAGGGAATGTCGTTAAAATAGACGACTCATTGTGATAAGTTTATCGGAATCCATAAAAATTCAGTTTTATGGAAACTTCAATTGAATCTTCTCAAATGACTTGCCTATAGATTATTCATGATGAGAGCTACATTTGATCTGTCCATGGCTGTCAATTTCGTCGCAGATTATTCTCATCACTTGTAACCTCGACTATCACCTATATAGGGTGAGTGGGAGGAGTTAGAGTTGACAGCGCCAAGTCCCGCCCCTACAATTCCAAACTCGAACCAAGTGTAACAGAATCACGAATACAAGTCGCTTTATAGCGATTATAATAGGGTCAAATTCTGTGAAGAGACTAAATTTAGAAATTGAGGGTAATTTCGACAAAATCAATCTCCGTATACAACCTGAATTGATACCAATCCTATATTTTTATAGAATAATCGATGGCTGAGAGAAACCCGACAATGATAAACTACTATAACTAAAATTAGATAAAATGTCAATAAAAGTTAGTTACCTCGTCTGTCAACATAAATCACTTTCACTTATCGATATTGCCCCATGTTCAATATAAAAATAATCCACCACTAATATTACTTGGTAACATCATGAACTTGGGAAAGGAGATAACTTAATTTTAAAGGTTGCAGGTGTCATTTATAGTTGAAGGGCACCAAGTTATTATATTCGTGTAACATAAGTAGTCGGGTATTAATATATTGATCCTTATTAAATTATTGGTTAGGCAAAGCACATAACAGACTCCACCACTTAAGTTGCTTTATACCTGGGTGTCTCAACTTAATGCGGACCCAATTGAGGTGTGTTTAGAGCTGAATTATTGCCACTTTCAGGCCGGATTTTCGATTATTCGAGAGAAACAACAAAAAGGTGAAATTTTTCGATTTATAAATAGTTGTATATATTTGTTGTCATGATCAAAGGAGAAATCCTGACTTGGGCTCATAAATTGATGCTATGAATTTTCGAAATCAATATCAACTTCACAACTGAAAATAGGTTTTTATTGCTCATCGTAATAGAATAAAATAAGTGTAGCTAAGTTTACGAGCTCGAATATATTGTAAAATTTGCATATTAGTTGTGGTCGTTATTATTATTGCGATTGATATAATTCGTGATAATAATCAATAATAATAGTGATAATGATAGGGAATTTCTGTGTTTACAAATGTTAGTTGTAAATTCTGCAGCGGAATATGGAAGAATTAATCAGTTTATAGTTGAAGGGAAATAGCAAGTTGCACAACATTCAGAATAGAACATAGTCGCTTGATTAGGCGATATGTTTTGGTAGTTTGTAATTATAGAACTGGAAAATATCTCCCTATAGTAACGTCTTTGTACTGCGAACATAGATGATAATGTTCGTTGCAGAATATTCTTGATCCCCGTACTTTATCCGCTACAGAACTGCTAGTTTAGTCGTCAAACAGTTATCTTGAAATTGAATCTCTCCAAGTGGCCCTGAAACTCACTAATTTTGCCGCTAATTGAAGTATGCCCGAATTGGTCCATTCCCAATAATTCCAAAAAATTCTATTCAATTCAAAAATTTCGCCTAGTCTCGGAACATGGAATCTCGACAAAATTTCAACTCTTCCATCACAATTTTGTTATTCCACATCAATCTTTCTTTGTTGTTCTTGCCTCGAAACTCCATTATTACCCGGATTCCTCGCTTCGCAGCTTTCTAGAAATTATTTGATATATCCCAATTTAATTTATTCCGGGAATAACGCAATTTTCAGCAATTTCACCCTATGAACGTATCCCAAAAAAATTGTATCTCCTCCCTTCAAATTGTCAATTATTCCATCAAATACCGGGAAAATTATTTTGAGTTTATCTAATCGTTGAGCGAGAGAATGGAACTCGTAAATTTCATGAGTCCGGTTCTGTTCTCTCGTATTTCTAAAACAAACAATTACATCCAACATATGTATAGAAAATTACTCTATCCTGTTATTTTCCAACACTCACCTGTGCAAATTTAATCTAATTCATACGAGTGTGTTGTTGTTTTAGAACTTGGAAGTATTCCTCTTATTATTTCTATTAATGTCACCAATTTTTTTTTTTGCGCCCGGACTCCGATTTAAATCTGAATAAGATTGATATCGCTCTTTATGAAAGTGAAGCCAGCTTCTAATTAAAGCCGCTTTTTAATTAATCTGCTCGAAATATTTGCCAAAACGAAATAATTATTGATAATGCGAGATATTGTGAAATTAAAAACGACAATTTATTTTACAAAGGACTTATTTTGATAAGCGGCTTTTTGATATTTTCACAATCACCGAATTTTGATTCGCCCTTATATTTTTAGCAAAAGCCCTTGATTGTCCTTATCTTGTTATCGTGGCTATTGTATTGATAATAATCGATCGAATTCCATTACAAAGTGGGATTGTCGCTAATTTTCGTCAATTGTGTGGCTAAATAGGACATAATAATATCCCTATACAGAACNNTTTGTCATCTCCAATAAATTATTCACAAATTAGGGACTGAAGAGGTGAAGGAGGTGGTGGAGGGAAAGCAAATGGAATTGGAAAAAATCGAGACCCTCATGGAAACGGCGCATATTGGGGTGGAAAAGTTTAGACTGTTGACGAAAATTACGAGAATTCGGCTGGAGCACGTAAATTTTTCGAAAATAAACATTTCACAAGTTCCGAGATTTAATGGGAGAAAAATGAGACTCCGTCAAACGAATATGATACTCGAATCATCAATTTCGGATTTTATTGGGAAATATGAGAATTGTGTTGACGAAACTTTGAAATCAATGAGAATTATTATTTTCGCTCTCCATTTCGGTGTGCAAATTATTAATTTCATGGAAATTTTGAGAAATATTTGAATATTTTCTAGGCGAAATCTTGTTTTACCGGTGCAAGTTCGAAATTTCCCAACAATAATTTGAAGCTTCTGTTTCATTTGGCACTGGGCCCAAATTTTTGACTACAGTCACCTTTCTATTTAACTGATGATCCAAGCTGTAAAGCGAAATGATAATACCTAATAATAAATCATATTTTGACAATTCAAACTGCATTGTTTAATTCTTAACGATCTAAAGACCGGAGTCTCTTTTAATGTTCTCATTTATCAGAGCGAAATTAAAAAACAACTTACTCCGGTAATTTTCAGAGCTCGTATCGATGAAGATCATGGAAAATGATCGAATAAATCCCGAAATTTCCGGATTCACATTATAGGCCGATTTGATGAAATTTGACCGATATGAATTTCTGTTCATTTAGATTCGTTGAATTTTCGAAAAACTACCCTATTTGCGTATTTATTTGTAAGGGTTGATCTGTTTACCGATTTGATCGGAACAAATATTATTTCGCTGAAATCGAATTATCGCCATTTCGGCTACATCCAGACCGTTATATCGGTATAATCCATTACGATAATATCGGGAATAATTCAGCAATAAACATATTGTTTTAATAACGCCGAAATTGGATCGATTTTAATTGAAAGTAGTTGGCCTTTGTAGCTAGACTTAGTCCTGTGTTTAGATCCGAAATAGACAGACAGGTAGAGGAAGAAGAGAGCAGTCGATGAAAGCTTTATGATATTATAGGAGGGTAGTTATTTTACAAAGCTACCCGACTAGATGAATGAATAGAACGATGAATGGGGGCTGAATTTAAAAGAGATTTATTATACTTGTTGTTTGTGTTGTTGCTATTTCGGTGTTAGTCTAGTGTTGATTAGAAGGTTCAAACAATTACTATAAACAATTACCGTAATTATATTGCATGGATGAAATTGTTTTGATTATTTTATGATCTTCTTTTGAGATTGTTTGACAATGATCAATAATTCAGCTTGTTTGAATTGGGCGCGCTCCGGCTCCGCCGCTTCATTATAGGCCGCCTACAACCGAACTCGACCGGATTAAACCGAACATTTAATATGTATATATTGTCGTTCTGTCAGCTGCTTGCTTCCACGGCGGTGCGACGTTTCGCTTGCTTTATTAGTAACTACTTTAGTTTAATTTGGAATTTTATGTTGTTTATGTGTCCTGCTAAATATTTTATTATTACTGTGCTCTGTGTGTGAACAATCCACCAAATAATAATATCAATAATAATAATAATAATAAAATCAGGGAAGTAGAATAACCTGTCGCGATTACTGCTACCGTCCCCGGACCCCAGTGAAGCCGCACCGGAACCCATAACAACAACAATACGAACACAAACAAAAAACGAAACAATCAAGCTTTAAATTCTAAAATAAGGTAAGAATTCAATGGAAAAACTCGACAACCATTCCGGGTATGACTGACTACATTTCTAGACTAGGTTAGAGAAAGGGCACGAGGTTAAACACCCCTGCAATAGTCCGTAGATACGTCACGCCCATTTTGTTTGTTTTTTTCTTCGGGAAACAAAGCGAATTGTTGCAATTGTTTTTATTACGATTCGTATAGATAGAGATTTTCAATAAATTTATTGATAGATTTGAATTTTTATTAGAACGTAAACTGACTAGCAGGATTTTGCTGGAAACGACGTCATAGTAATAATGCGGCGTCGGCGCAGCACGCCGCCACCAACACATACACATAACCGGAATCCGCTTTTCGCTTCGACAATTTTTTTTTTCTATATAAATAAATTTTATCTCTTTACAGTACTTTAAAAACTTTTCAACCGTAATCATTCTCATATAATATAACTCTTTTTTTTTTGTCGTTTTGTCATAATATCCAAAAACAACAAAATTTCCAACAAAACAAATGATTTTCTGAGAGTTGTGTTTAAGGTTGTTGCTATGGCAACCGGAATGCAGCCATAATGCAATTACTGTCAACACATTTATAGAATTCAATATGGATTAGCGAATTTTCGAGAATCAATCGAATTCGATTATAATTAATTAATAAATTAATTATAAATTTTATTGATTGAGTTGATAATATTGGAATTGGCGCCAATTTCCGATATTTTGCAAATTTCCAAAAATTTCCCAATCAATACTGAAAATGATCAATTTTTTTTCTAATATAAAGTTTAATTTAGATTTATAAATGATTCGATGAAATGAGCCAGACATTCGATTAAAAATAGAAAGTTTGAAAAATAACAAGGAAGAAAATTGAATAAAGATAAACTAACAATTTATAAATAATTACTGAAAGGGAGAATAAATATTGGAGTTTCGATTGTCGGATTGAAATAGAGGCTCAATTTTTTTTTTTCTATATTGCTATGTTGGCCATTATTGTAACGTGTCCGGTCGAAATTATATCCTCGAAGCCATTCTAAAAAATTACAAACTTTTTTCATATTGGGGAAATACCATTGTAGGGCTCACAAATGTGATTCTATTAGTATCGAATAGGTTTCGTAAATTGACAATTTTTTTATTTCTCAGTTTCCGGTAAAAATTCGAATTCATGATTGAAATTTTGACTGAAAAGAACAATAATCGATCCGAATACCTAATTATTTTTATTTAATATATGGTGGGGAAAAATTTTTCTGAAGGAGTGCCGAAATTCTATTTAATAAGGATTAATATTATAACAACTTCATTGAACTTTCTAATCTTTAGACAATATTTTTGGCTCTTGATTCCTACTCGCGATTACTACTGACAATGGAATATTTTGGACATATTGTTACTCTTCCTTGAAACCGCTTTAAATTTTAGAACAACTCAATAGATAGATGGGATATTGTTAAATGGAATATCTACGTTCTGTTATATCTATTGCATCTTTTTTGAGGTTTGAGTTATTTTTGAAATTGAGTCAATTTTGAGTGTGAGTGGAACAGTAGGATTGTTGTGTTGCAATAACAATTATGTAACAATATTGTGCGTATCATGATTTATATTTATTTCTGGTTTTGGTTGATTTGATTTCAAGTTTTCACTTATTTATTTTAGTTTTTTTTGTCTCGTTTGATGATTTGAGAATGTTTGGACGAAATATGATGATTTTAATTTCGAGAAGTTGAATCATAATAGAGATGGGTTAATAGATGCCCAAAGATGGAATTATCTCTTACATTTTCATTTGATATAACTCGAATTTGTCTGATTGTGAAAATGTATTATTTTTTCTCCAAGTTAGGCTTCATGAATGTCCGTCGAACAATATATGCAAACTTAGAACTGCATTAATTTTCCATATTAATCAAGTTGAAATCAAATCTTCCATTGCGTCTTTAATTTTCTCAGAAAGCCCCACTATTCGTTTTTGTTTTTCCAAAGTTCAAAAGAAAATTTATTGGTACAACTTTTTTGTTGATCAACATATAAAGTTGTCCTGTTAGATTCTCAATTGGACAACACAAAATCGCATAATTTCTTCAGATATTCGTTTTTCAACAAGACAATTATTCAAAGTCTCAGCCAAATTTACTTTGAACACGAAAATCAAAACAATTTAAGTATTTTTCTTGTCTCTTTTTCATGAAGTTGAAGTTTTCTGTTATTTTTCGCTTTAGAATTAATTACTCTGTTAACTTTTAGAATTGCCTGTTCTTTTGAACGATTAATTTTAGAGAACCAGGTGTGAAGATTCACCTTGTACCACATTTAGAACTTCCTCATTCATTTCAATTTTGCTCTGCTTCTGTATTTTCTTAATCATGAATACATTTTTCTCAAGTCTAGAAATTTTTAAATAATGTAGACGCGCATATTTCGGTATATTCTCATATTTTTATGATTATAATTATAAATAATTCAACGGAGGATATTATTGTTTTCCTCAATGATCAATTCTTTATTTGCATGGGTTCTATTGTCTATTTTGATTATTGAATGTGTCACGATTGAAAGAATAGCTTTTTGAGGTCCATTTGGGTAGCACATTTTAATATTCTACAATTTTTCTCGTCTTATAAAAATTAAAGGACGAATTCGCATTATTCATACAGTCTGAAAATAGATTTATTACGTAATCAAAAAAAAATATTTCTCGAATAATTCCTCATAAATAGATTTGTTTTTGTCTAAAAAAATAGCACTGTTTTCAAGGTATTTTTGAGAAAAAGTTGCATTTTGTGTGGATTTATTTCAGGTTTCAATTTGTAGTCTACCGAAATAGCTCTGAATAAGAAATCTCAAAATAGACAGCTTCAATATAATTTATCGGTGAAAATAGTTAAATTGACCCATTTCTGTGTGTAAGAATGAAACTTTACATCAAGATAATTCATGGATTTGTAGATTTAAATTTCTAAATTTCGCCACATTCTCGTCATATATCATCGTTTTTTTTTATTTTTTTGTAAGAAATTACGCCAATCAAAATCTTTTGAATTGCATTTTGATATAAACCGCAATGCAGCTATATAATACAATTACTGTCAAGATATCATCATCTCCTTCTCTTCAGTAAGATTCCAGCTGTATGGGAACTTGACCAATTTAGACTGTAACTTTTACTTTTGAAGATGATGAAGAGATTAATTAACAAATTTGTGATCATATAAGTTATAGTTGAAGGGGTGAATCATTGAATATCTTCAATGTCTGAGACAACAGGTCAAAAAAGTGTCTGCTAGATGAGTTCCAAAGTTTTCTGAAATTTCACAAAAAGAGTTTTTGAAAAATATCTGCAAATTCTCTAGGAAAATAAATTTGATGAGTATATTTTCCTGAGGTACATAAAGCTCGTTAAGCTCAATTTATAAGAATTGTGAGTTTGAGATTTAGCTCAATTTATTGCCAGCTTTCAAAAAAATTTCAGATTTGGATCTGATGAAAAAGTTTGAGTTGTGAAATATTCGATTCAGCTTTAAGCCCTTATTTTCATGTTTAGATAGGTAATTTGATAATCGGCTCTTTTATCAATAAATAGTGGTAATAATGATAGTAATGAGTCTTTGAAGGAGTTATTATTGTTCACAGGAAGTTACATAATATCTATTTTAATAAATCCATCACCACTTAATTAATAATAATTGAGCAACATTTTTCAATCAAAATCGAATAAAATTAATCAAAATTGTTAATAGACTTTCTTGTAGAACTATCAAACAAAAAGAAATAGACAGATCGATATAAATCTAGGCTTTCTGTGTTAGAGTTAATTTTGTCCTCTTTTTTTTTTCTGCTCGACTCACTGTTGAAAATATGTCATGGCTATTTTAACCTAATCCATTAGTGTCTCTAAGTTTCCAAATTTACAGAAGTTTTAAATTTATTATTTTTGTAATTTTTCGTTATTTCTAGAAGGCGTATAATCCCTTTATTTATTATCTCTGGTATTTTTGTAGTAATTTATAATTTTTATTGAGAAAAAACAAAAAAAGGAAACAACAAAGTATGAATAGGTACTTATTCTTAATAATACATTAACGTAGATTGCGATCCATTGAAAACAAAAGTTGTTTTTTATATTTGAAATTTCTTGAATGATAATCAGTTCGTTTTCAAAACATATTTTAGCTACAGTAAAATTTAATTTTAAGAATAAAAAAAAAGCTTGTCCAGAATGTGCCGCCTATGGATCAGTGAACTAACAAAACCAGTTGGTTGCTATACGTGTATAGTTTGAACTTTTGCATCCATCCCACTTGCATT
>JAZBGZ010000371.1:804-23024 GCA_037414795.1 Stenodera caucasica | reverse complement strand
TGATGCCTAATTTAGGCTTTGATTTTTACTTTTGATTTCGGTTAAGATATTTTTTATGGTTGTTGTTGTTTATGCTACCAGTTTTTATTGATTATTGTAATAATTTTTTCCAAATTGGAAGTTTTATTGTTGTGGAAATTTTGCAAATTAGTCTTAGAAAAAATTTGTTCATTTTATATTTTGTTACATAGTTTCAACTATAAAATTGTGTTTATGACTGTTGAGGATAAACTTTTAGGATTTTGAACAAAATTAAATGTTATATGAAGGTTTCTTTTTGTTATTGTTGTCGGTTTATAACGAAAAATATCGCTATAAAAGAAAATGGAAATTCTGTTTAAAGAAAATATAACATCTAGTAAATGTTTTATTAAACAGTTAAAAATGACAAATATCTAAACATTTTGAAACAAACAGGCCTTTTGATGTGAATTATTGTTTCAGGACCACTACAGTTCATTTTGTCATTAGTTATGCTTTTTTTTGATTTCTTAGTAACTAGATTTCGTGCTAAAGTTCTGCGATAGATCGTGATAATTAATCTGATAAATTTCTACCTCTCCAAAAGTCTTCAATTTAATTTGGAAGAAATTCACAAGTCATACCATAATTATTGGAGCAGCATTCTTTGTCGATGAGATTAGTTTTTGTTTAGTGAGATAATTTCCTTAAAAAAAAATCGATATCTTTACGATGATATTGTTTAAATTTATCACCTTATGTCTATATAAAGATTATATAATTCTGTAATAGATTCAGGTAAATGTTATCATACATAAAACCTATACAAGTGCAATAAACCGATATGTGCTATATTTATACATTAGACAAATATGGTATATTTCAGTTTATTATAAAACAAATTCATCAGTCTCACTATTTATTATTGTTATTATTCTATTCAAATCTCGTTTATATATTTCTATATATTTATGATAATAATTCAGTTAGAGGATTTGGATAGAATTAAATAGAAATAACACGGTATTAAATTAATTCGCACTTCAATTTGATATATTTCTAAAAAAAAAAGACTTTTGATTTGGTAGACTAACATTTTAATAATTTTTGAATGTCGTTTTCATTAAACTTTAATTGGTTGAGATTAATTGATTGTGGTAGGAAGGACTGGTTAGTTACCCTTTCACTAGCCGTTAATCAGGATTTATTTATTGTTGAATAATTAATTGTTGAAAATCTTTAGAAGTTTTTTGCTTATTGTTGAATCGAAAGTGAAGATTTCAATCCAACAATAATTGTTGTATGAGAGAAATCTCTCGAAATATCAAATAGAAATTTCAGAGACAAATCTATTATTGTAAAAGCGATGATTTTATTTCGTTTTGTATTATACAAAAAATTATATAAATATAGGTTTTCGTTGTTTTGTGAGAGAAATTGTTTTTTTTTTACGAAAAATTTCGCCCAAATTTTTGTGCAGTTTCCAAGAAAAACCATTATTCTTGTTTATTATCATGTACATTTCAGAATAGTGGATTAAAACGGAAGAAATATTAGATTTTTCGGTATTTTTAAATGAAACTTCATTAATTTTCATGAAAATTTATTCTTTTGCTATTTTCTAATGTAGGTTGAAAAAAAAAACTTGGAAAAAAAATTGTGGTTTTTTGCCAATAATGATTTAAATTTTTTATAACGCATTTTTCATGTTTCTCCGCCACAACCACATACCGGAATAAAGTCTTATCTATTGTTATTTAACTTAAGATCATTTATTATTTTGTTTAGTTATTTCTATTATTAGATTGTGCTTAACACAACCGGTATTTTTAATTTGTTCCCTATAATTAAACCGTTTGTAGTGAAATTTTTGTGATTTTGTAACTCTCTCGATCAACTATTAGTAATGCAAGTAATGTTGAGATTGTTTAATTGTACAATAACATTATTATCGGTGTTTTAACATGAATGTCGTCACATAAAATTACTTGATCATATGTAGTAATTTTTTCCTTATTCTGATTATTACAGATGTAATAGCAACAATATTTGACTATATATGGTTATCAGTTGATTAATGGTAATATTTTTATATAAATGTGCCTGTTTTTTTTTTGAATTTAAAAGGTGTAATAGTGGACAGTTTCAATAAAAACATATAATTATACAAGGTAATTTCAACCTTATTTGTTTGTTTTGTTGCTCATTATTATCATTATTTTTATTATTATTATTATTAATACGGCTTTAATCGTTTTTAATTATTTCGTAATTTTTAATGAATGCTTTCTAATTATTTCGATTCAAATCTAAATCAGTATTTATAGCATCCACCTAAAATTTTACTTGATTCAGAAAAAAACTCCAAATTCTCAGATGAATTAATTTGGGTAATCAAGGTTCGGTGTTTTGGGTTTCTCAATTATTCGAGATCAATTCTAATAAGAATAAGAAAGCGAATTTCTATTAATAGTCGATCATCGAAATATTTATGTCTGTTATTTTATTATAATCGTCGCAAAAAATCAGTCTCCTTATTGTTGAATTTGAATATTCACACTAAATTAATGTGGCACTTTCTAATTTGATAGAATAGCGAAAAATTTATTACCAAATAATGAATTTTGACAATTTTCAAATGCGAGAGGCCAAAAGTTCATCTCGATAAACTCGATTTTGTCTTAGATTCATCAAAAATCTAGTAGACTTACACATAAAAAAAAAGAAAGAGAAAATAAGCATCACTATCACAAATTAGGAGAAATTGTCGGAGCAAAAAGCTGTACCGAAAACAAAATGGTTGGTTAGAATTTTTTAATTTTTACAAACACAAAAAGACTACCTAACAACAATCTAATTAATATTGTTATGTTGAAAAAAATCCTGTATTTTGTAAATGAAATTCTACTGGAAAATATACATATTATGGTTTGTTAAAACTGTCAACACAAATAACGTTACAGTTTTGTTACATCATTTTATGTTTATATACAATAATCTAAAAATAATTTCATTTGAGGAAAATTTGAAGAGGATCTTCAGAATGTTACGGAATTCGTCCGTTGAAAGACTTAATTTCCCAAAAAATTTATGAATAACATCGATTTTCTCTCAATACAGTTTCAATTCAATCAATAAGAAATTGAAAGATAGGCAATATTATTGCAATAATAATAAAAAAATAATAAAACTCTTCTGCATTAACATTCTATTTATATTGATGATATATCTTCCTGTCTAATGCAACTTTCACAATAACCTAGCTGTGTAGTTTACAAAAGATTTAGGTTACTTTGCGAAAGGCTGATGACTTAAGTTGTATATTTGTTGGGAAAAAAACTACATTTGTCTATAGATGGTTCGCTTATTAATTTGATTTTTTCAATAACATTTACTTTTAGACTGATTGATATGTCCCGAGGTCGACTTTTTCGACATTTCAATTTTCAATCTAGATACGTTAATTTGCTAATGTAAATGTATTTTGAAATTAATTCGAATTTTACAGTTTCACTTCAATAATATACCTATCTATTTATTATTATTATTATTATAATAAATAATTTGTTCGAGTTTCGTTGATTTTTGTTCGTATTGGATTTGATTTGAACGTTTGAATGAACAATGAACATTTAGGTCAGTTGTTCCGGTATTGCTTTTAATAGTATCAAACTAACTCCTGGTCTATATCGAATATCCAAAGGGACAACAATATTTTATTTCAATTCTATCTACTTGAATATTATCTTATTGGAAAAAGATGGAACTATTGTTCTACTTATTATAGATTTGACAGCCTTCAAAACCGGGATTAATGCTAAATTCAGTCTAAATTACGATGACCTTTTCGTTTATAATTGAAGTTTATTTTTAGTATTGTGTAATAATAGACGAATCTAATACCATAAATGTTCTTGTTATTATGATAGGATGTTAGTATTTTTGTTATATTTGATCCTGTTGTGAGGCTTCAAATGATACTTTTAAGCTTTAAGCATTATTATGGACGTACACAAGTGAATATTTTATGCAACTATATAAAGTTTTGTGTGTGTGTTTGTAGCAGCTGCAAAGACTTCAATGCAGGTTGCCAAGCGCCTTCGACCAAATGACCTTTGTGCGCCAGAAATTGCTGCCAAATTTTTGTAATTTCATACATTTCTATATACTATTTGTATGTCCCGATTATTTATTACATACACTTATAGATAACTAATGTCGAATTTGAATACAATTTTGAAGATTATGTTAACGATAGGAGAGTCTAATTCGTTTTGGTAGTGATTTTTTTGCAAAGCCCACCAAGATGTCTTGTTTGGATAACTAAATCTGTTGTAGATTATAGTGAACTTTTGGTGAAATTTATGGAAAGAATACAAACTGGTTTTTACCCTCTATAAAACAATATTTTCAACTTTTGACAACTTGATTTTTTTTTTTTTTTATTATCAACATCTGGTCTGAATTTTCTTCTAAAAATCTCAAACTATAGAGAATCAGAAGTCTTTCCAAAAAAAATTGATTCGTTTTGATTTTGCAAACAAAAAGTTGGGTTACATTAAAAATTTTAACATCGATTTTATATATCTGTCTAATAATGGAGGGTAACAGTCTGCAATAATCTTCCAACATTGAACCGGTTGTAAGTATGCAAGACCAGTTTTGGACAAGAGCCCTGACCACTTCACCAATACACACAAATAACAGGCATGAGTTGTACATTTTTTCCCTCTCTTGGATTTTTGCTAAACAATGGATCCAAAGGAGGAAAGCAACAGCCAACTTTGGCGCGGTGAATCTTCGATGAGATGACACGCAACATGTTGGCGCTTTTTTGCCACTTCTATCGTTAGTTTTAGAATTTAGAGAATAGAGAGGGATGTACGTTGTTTTTTTTTTCTTCTATTGTTTATTAGGGGTGGTTGAGAATGAGAGAGATCGAATTAATGCTCTACCAGTATCATTATAATAGAAAGACGGTTATTTGATCATTTTACGAAATTCTCGATGGTATATCGGTAAGGGTATATTTGATGGTATTTGGCAGTTTGTAGAGAATATCGTTTAATAACCTTCATGGTACGTAATTGGCCTTGGGAGAAATAAATGCTGTCTCGTCGCGCATCGCCTACGAAACATACAGACAATTCTTTATTGCATTGTTTTAATAACTAAAAGTGATAAATTTCCTAAGCTTTAATTGTAACTATAGTCGAATTTCTAAATATGTCTAATTTTATTGTGTTTGGGTAGGTATAAAATTTCCTATACCCTAAATATTGTTATTATTAATGTAACAACAAGCACCCACCCATTTCAATTTTCTATGTTTCCGGAGAAAATTGTCTAACTTTCCGTTCCTATTTGTCTGTTGTTATTCATGGTAAAAGGACTCTCTTATTGATTAATTCCTTCGTTTATCTTCCTTACCGTCATTTGTTGGCTGTCTTTTCGTTGAAGAATGAAAGGAAAAACGTAATTTTAAGAGAATTTAATGGACTTTTTCGTTGAAAAAAAAATCATACATTAATACAAATAGATTATTAAAATGTATAGGATTATTGTTGTACTTGTATTGTGTTTTGTAAAAGTGTTTTTAAAATAAACACAAAGGTATATGAATGAATCCATTAAAAAAATCCTATGCAAATCCGTTGCGAATATTCGGATTTAAAATATAAATGAGCATGACCTCTATAATGTGCGATAAAAATTATCGTTACTTTTGTAATTAAGCAACATCTTGCGAATATTTTTTTTTTTTTTTTAATATTAAAAACAAAATATATTGTGTATTTGCATAAAAATTACACAAGACAAATAAGTAAATTTCCATCAACAGATTTCCACTAGACATTTATCAGATTATTATTAGAAGTACCCACTGTATAGATATAATGATAAAAATAATCTCATTTATATAAAACCGATAAAATTATACCTATAACGATATATTGTTGATTCTATTCAAAAAATTTTCCAATAGTCAACCTATTATTATATTTTTTTTCTTTGCAAAAAATTAGGAGTGTAATAACAGTTTTTCCATCGAGCAAAAATAATGTTAAAATAGATTTTAGGTGCAATGCCGTGCCGGTTGGCCTAGTTGAAAATTAGTTTGCGTGATTTCCGAAATTTCATTTATACCGCATAATGCTTAAATAAGCAAATAATAAAAAAATATATACACAAAATGGAATTAATTTCAATAAATATTTAGATAATAATAGATTTCTATAAAAAAACACTTGCCCTAATGGAAGGTTGATTTCGGACAGAAAGACAAATATTAACTATATGTATATCAACCTTGATACTGAATTAGGTTCAATTACACTGATTACAATCGAGAATGCTTAGATATATTGTGAATAGTCTTTTCTTTGAAGAGAAAAAACTCCGGTTTTTTTTCCAAGGTTTAGAAGGTGATATTGTAAGTAATAGGCAACAATAGGGGTACTTGTTGCATTAAAACAAAAAAGTCCTCCACTCTTTTCCGGATTGTTCTCTCTGATACTAGTTTTGTATGTTGTGTTACTTCTAGTGTGTTGTTATATTCGTCTTTCTTCTTTTCTATTTAAGTTATCTAAGTAAGTTGATGGCCAACGAAGTGTTTCCTTCTACTTTACAACTTTTAATACAAAGAATGCACCAATGATGCTTGAATTTACGTATATTAAAGACTTCTTGAATTATAAACGAAACTTTTGTTAGAATTATTTCGAATTATATTGTAGGTTAATTGTAAATATGTAATAATAATGGAGTTGTTAATTTTTTATTTACATCCATGGATGTTATTTTAATGTTAATTAATTGTTCGAAATTTAGGTTGAACTTTTACTATGTGGTCATAAAAATTGATTTATGGTTGAATTGTCCAGTAATTATTTTCTACAAATTACGAATTGCAAAAATATTTGTTGAACAAGAGAAAAATTGGTTTACAGACTGTTGTTTACTCGTCCATTTGGTACTTTGGTACCGATGTTTTTTTTTCTTTGAATTATTAAACATTGTTTTGAGTCAGGTCCAATTTTCTTTCAACAGTTTTTGTTTATTTTTCGACATTTCAGTTGGTTGAAGTATTTTATTTGATGATAGTGTTGAATTAATTGTGAAATATTTGTAATGTTGAAATGATAAGAGGATCGGTGAAAAGGGGCTCGTTGCAAGTTTTTAAACTGCAACTGAATAATGCGATAACAATGTGGACACAGGAAAAGCTCCAATAGATAAGAGAGATAAAAACATATTTAGTTATTTTTCTGTGGTTATTTTATCGTTGTATGATTTTTATTTCAGATAAAAATTTTGATGTGGAAATTCCATAAAAATTGATAATTAAATTGTGAATATATTTAATGATTTTCTTTATTACGATTATGGTCCCGGATACCATTTCAGTCTCATTGTAAGACAATTTGGAGATTTATTAATCCGTTTCAGTTGGATCTTTTGCAATTAGTCGTGGTGGCGCGACGGAAATTCCGAGAGGGGGGCAATAGAATTGCGCAACTCTCTCCAACTATACCGCACTCACCCCTTACTATTATATATCTATCTCTTTTCCACTTTCTTCTATAATATTTTACCACTACTACTATACCTACCACCACCGCCACCACCATCAGTACTATTACATCGTCATCGTCTCTATCTCTCTATTTCTTTCTCTTTTCGTTTTCTGACAGCAGGATAGTTCTCCTCATCGTTTTGTTCCTGGGTTGCCATTCTCACCACCCCCAAATTCACAACGCTTGCGCTGTTGATTTTATGCGAAATCGCGACGCTAATATCGCGACCGGCAAGCAAGCAGTCCCTCGCTATCGCCTGACCGCTTAGCTTGCCCGCGACGCTTTCTCAGAACCAGTCTTGTGTGTCAAGTTTCGAGAGACGCACATCATTTTTATTAACACTCGAAAAATATTGAATTTATCTTCAAAAATAAAGAAAAACTCTGTAAAAAAATCTGAATAGTCATCAATTATTCATCAGACTATAAATTAAAAAAAAAAATAACGAACAAGTTTGTTAGTTATTCTCAGTAAAAACAAGCGAGCCGAAAATCTTGAAATCCTAAAATCTCAGATTTTTGTGAAAAGTTGCGTCCTGTTTCATTTTTGTTTCGGTTGAATGCCGCAAAATACCAGAAAATCTTCGCAAGGTGGTTGAACAGCTTATAATTATAACTCATAACAATAGTGGAAAATCAAGTGCCGTTTTTCTATAAAAAAAAAAACAACAAACGCTATTATTGTCATTAAATCCGTGCAAAAAAGTTTAACAAACAAATTCAATCAAACAAAAACCGAGAATTCAAACTGTGGTTTTTCGTAAAAATAACTAAGAGAGCTAAAAAGAGGGAAAACAGTGCGGAAAAAACACACGCCGCTCTGACGTCTGGATTTAGTTTTCAGTTGATTTCGTTTCCAAATCAAATCAAAAGCTTAGTGTAACATTATCTTTGACGTAATTTTTTACTCGAATAATAAAAAAAAATTCTGCTTCAACACAGAGGTGCAAGATTTCTTCCTGCTGGAGTCGGTGTTTGTGTTATTTGAAAGGGCAAAAATTCAGGATCTTTTCAATGTGAGTTACACAATAATTTCAATAATAATTATAATGAAATTGCTCTATAATTATGAATTTATCATTGATAATTATGTTTTGTTCTTTGTTACTTTCACTATAATTTTTATAATTTTATTATGGTAACAGACAGAAAACTAATCAGTATTTGATAGTCAGCGTTGGTTTCCTGAGTTAACCTCAGCTTAAATTAACGATTACATCACGGCTGTTGCTATTTCGTCTTTCCAAGATTAGCTTCCAGATTTTAGCTTTGGCCCCAAATTGGATTTAACACAACTATTCCTGATCTTTCGTTTTTCACTATATAACGATTTTCATGATTGGAAATCGCAAAATTCCAACACGTAATCCAACTGGAAATTTCCTTTTCAAGACTTCTATTCTATTTAATATTAATAATAATCAACCAACGACAAAAAAAAAACGAATAAAACGAGATAGAATGACAAAAAAACTATTTATAGTTTAATTGTCATTTATATTCATAGAATTGTTTAATTCGGAATTTAGCTTTATTGGAAGTTGGAAATTAAATGTTTTTTTGCTTTTTACAAATGTTTGGTTGTTGTCAAAGTTGTTTTATCCTGTCGTTAATCAATCAATGGCGATTTCCCACCCTAAAATCCTGCTTTGTACAGGATTTTTGGATTCTTTTCTTAAATTACAATGGTTGATTTGATTGAAATCGATTGTCAATCTACTTCAGGAAATTCACCCTAATTTTTCTAAATATTATAAGATGTATAACTCTATTACGAAATTTCAACATATTTAGTAGTTCTGTTGCTTCGAATATTTGCAAAAGTCAAATGGATAAATGTCAACTAGTTTTTTGTTTGGTTGTTGTGATAGTAAAAAATATACACGTTACGAGTAGTTGATGAAACAGCCATTTTGGCTTGATGTGTTAACATTCTTCTCTCTTTTCACTAAATGGATGATGGTGAGAGACGAGACTATATGTTTGTTGGTCCTGCTGTCGTCCGTTAATCTGTTTGCAGGACTTGTGTTTAGCTATCTCGACAACACTACTATAATAGTCTAGCCCAAATGTCATTTTTAAACGTTCACTATTTTCTATTGTAGTTGTTTCCATACATATGTATTTATATACAAATATGTGTGTGTGTGTGTGTGTGTGCACTTTTGGCAGATGCCATCGTTGTTGTGACACCCCCAAAGTAATTAATGGAAGTGACACACAAGTAATTTAAACCTAAAACCAACCACCACAAGCATCATCAAACCGAATAACTCACAAATCCGAAATGTGCTTTTGTTTCTTATTATTTTGATTCTCATTCGAATTCCTCTCTCGATTTAAAGGTTGTTTTTATTTTTTTTTTTGTTGTTTTCAATTCAAAAAGTTGACACATAATTGTGAAATTGAGAAAAACCCATTCTTTAATATTAGAAAGTCCGTATTGTGTTTGTAGGGTTAATTAATGGATGGAGAAATTAAATAAATCGCCATCATTTAGAAAAAGTTGTGTCTAGCTAGCTAGATTCGTTGACTTTAAATTGCCACAATAAGTGGTGGCATATAATGTTATGTGGCTCTCCACCAACAAGTCTCTAGTTTAATAGTCAAGTATAATAAAAAGTCGTAATGTTCATGAATTTAATTGAGATAAATTCTATTACTAAAACTATAAGGTCCAATTAAAATTATTGATTATAGAATTGGGGATAATAGAATAAATTACAATTTTTTTATTGATTAAAATCAACAAATTTCTATTATAATTTTGTTTTAGTGGTTTTCGGATAAAGACAATCAATCTAATTTTAACTTCTATGTTAATTGAACCTAGTAGATTTCCACTTTTAGATGGTCATACAGGCATATAACCGCAAGAGTATTTATTATAGTGTCGGCAGAGCCATCGACGTTAGAGAGGAGAGCGCCCGAGAGCATAATTTATCATTTTAGATGGTTAATGCGGACCATTTTATGCCAACATACAGCCACAATAGACATAATAGATTACTGTGTAACCGTACTAATTTGCCATATAGTATATGTGGATAGTAACAACTATCCAGACTAATTTTAACGTGTGTTTTGAGCAAAAAAACAGGTTCTATAGTTCGAAAAATTACGAACCACTCGATGAACCAGCAGAATATTGAGTAAATGAGAGGTAGTCCAAACAGCCCATTTCGAAAGCTCCAAGATAGTCTCTAGGGTGTAGTTATATGTTGGAATTTTGCTCTCATATTTGTGACTATAAAGCATAATTTAAAAACCTAGCGCAATAATCAAAAGTTCCATGCAAAAATTATAATAGATAGATGAAAGAATAGCCACATGTTGTTTTGTATTTAATTTTTCCGATCTTTCGTTTTTTTCTCAATTTTTTTTCTAAAGAGCCAACGCCGTACGCATTTAAACAACTAAATTTAGACACTAGCTGCCAATGTTAACGCGTCGGCGGAAGACTTAAACAAACTATATAGACAGTATTATATTCTTACTTGAATATGTTTTGAATAATATGAGTCATAGTAAATGCCTCTAAATATGTGTGATGACCTCATAATATTATTGTTTTTTAAAGTGGTCATAAGGTGATTGTATCACATGTTCAACAAAATTTAGCACTCGAAATTATGTAATAGATTCTATCAAAAAATACCGGCTGTCCATTGAACGACCTACTCGAAAAAAGAAATTGAAAATTCCGAAAATTTTTCACAAATCCGTATTATTGTATTTGTAGACTTCATTGTAAATATCCAAAATTCAATTTTATTATACACGAAATTGAGCTTATTGTGTTATCCATCGTTCCACTTCAAAACCACTTATCTAACACGGCAAAATTATTAATCATATACAATAAAATCAACATAAAATTTACGTTGTACGATAATTTCGAATCGTCACAATTAAAGTCCATTGGCGTCGGTATAAGTTGAGTCAAATGTCAAATACAGTTGATTGAATCATTTTTACGTCATTTTAAAGTGCCAAATTTAATTATTCATATTAATTCTGTAACAAATTGGATCTTAGATTATAATTAATTTTATAAATCCGTGCACGCCACTGGTACTAGTTGTAATTTTTGAAATTTGCACTGACTCAGTAGAATTTGCTTTAAATCTGCACTAATTGTAAGTATATTGATGGTAGAGATGGGATGATTAATGCCTCATCTCTACGGCTCCAATTTCAAAATTTCCATTTTCGTTTAAGTTGATCTGATTTTCAATTTTAGAGAAACAATTGGCCTCTTTTTAATCTAAAATCGGATTATTTTTTCAGGACAAGATGTTTTTCTGGAATTTAAATAATAAATCAAATTGATCACGTGCCGTATTACTCTAACAATAAAACATATGAATGTAGGTCGATATTTTAATCTAAGATTAGTTTAGGGTATTATTGCGCGATTTTTGCGATAAAAATGCGACTAAATAAACAGGCATATTTCAGTGAACATTCTGTATAAATTCGAGAACGTTCATTTCTCATCGTGTACATCCAATTAATTACTATTAGAGAGTATAATTTGTGGTCTTAGACGATGAGACTTAAAAAAGCAACATATAAATTTATCCTCTTCATCATTTTCCCAATAACAATAGAGAAGTATAATAATGTTCAGTTGATAAATCATTATTCTGCGCTTAATTAAAAGAGAATATGCAAGGTATAAAACCATAATTAAAATGACAGAATTCAATTTCACAGAACAATGCGTCGGAAATCTATGATGGTAGCTTTTGCATTTCCGTTTTTAAGTTCCGATAGAGATTCGTCGAGTTTATTATACTCTGTTAGAAAATTAAACAACGATACCTAATTATTATCCTAGTCTTTTATTTCATTCGATATTTAAATATATGAATAATAAATACCATCGATAAATTATTTTTAATGGCAATTGTTGGTGGTCACTACTATGAATCTAAATCATGCTCCTGATGTTTCTTCTTTTTTCGATTTTTGTTTTTTTTTCTAACTCGAATTGATTTAATCTCATTTCTATGTAGGTTGTATTGTTCTCGTATTCATTTCTCATAAATAGAATTACGTATTTATATTTACAGTCAATTTGATTGATGTTTCAAATCAATACCAGTTGTCACCCCATTAATTTCGTTCAAGCTGCGATGCACTCTCAGTACCATGACTAATCGTATGAAAAGATCACGACAATTACGCCAAGAATGTTAGGTACTTGTTTTATTCTTGAAATGCTTGTCGCAAATACCATTCGATCGGTGGAGGAATCGTGATTTTCGTCTAAATAATTTTTATTTCGTTTTTGTTCCAATTGTTTACGAAAAAAATTATACCACATTTCCATTGGATCGATGTGATGAATTTTTATTTTTAGATTCACGATTGTCTGTCTATTATCTATTCGAAATCATATATAAATATGTATATAAGAGTTATACATCGTCTTTACACTTTGCACTTCACATCTCTCAAATCCTTGGAATTTAAAGCGATATATTTGCAATGTAGATTGAGACGTGTCTGCACAGGAGGCAAACTATAATGAACTGTTCCCCATTTATGATCTCATTAATTAATCGTTTACTTCTAATTCAAATTATTTTTGTTTTCATCCGTTTCAAAAATTAACATGTATTAATTATAATCTCAACATTTCCTCCACATAACCAGCATATTTGATCACAATTAAATCTTTCCACAGTTATAATTTGGATAATTCCATACAAATTTTTTTTTAATGGAATAACTTTACGATATTTTATTGCATTTTTCAAGCTATTCTGACTAATGCAAATAAATTTCATTAAATTTCCCTTATGATTTTGGTTCTTTTGATGTTATCAGCTTTGATCTTTGACTTCCTCGGGTTCTTTACATTTTCTAACAATTTTTTTTTTGATTTCTTCCACCTAAGTTGGCTTAATCGTATCATATTTGAATTGAAGCAACTTTTTTTTTCGTATAGTTTGCAATTCGTTAGAAAGAAATGCGGGCTTATCAGACAACACTCATATTGATCTATCCTCAATTTTGTCAATTATTTTGTTGAATTAAATTCTAGAATAACAATTTTAGATGGTCGAAATTCTCAATTACCGGCTTAAATAAAAGCACGAAAACTTTTAGAAAGTAAAACCTTTAATCAGAATTAACCCAGTTTAGAAATCGGTTTTAAAATTGTAAGAGAAGAAGTTTCAAATTATAATTGTAAATATAATTGATTATCTCGTCTGTTAATTTACCATTTGTTATTATTATTTTTTGATGAAAAGAAATCGACATTATTTCATAACGGTATTAAATCAGACAATTTCATGACTAACCGTTTAAATATTCTTTAGGTTATTTTAAGCGTAATACACAAATATTTAGGTCGAAATGTATTTAACTTGTCTTTATGGTTTCACTCATCAAGAGTTGTTCGTTTAAAACTATAATTTTTTTTTAAAGGATCCAATCACATAATAACGATTTAATAATTAATTTTTTTATGTTTGTAATTTTATAATTATGTTTCATTTTAATTGACCGTTTAGTATTCTGTAGTGTTGTACAATAACTAACCTTTATCGATTATTTTCCACAATTTGTACATTTGATCACGAATAAATGATAATGGAATTTTGATGTAACTTTTGATCTGTGATTTTTTTTTGTATTTTTATTTATGCTGTATTCCGAATGCTATAAAGTTCCTACTTGAAATGCAATCCACTTCTACTAACTTGTAACGCAAATATTTGAAATAGTTACGACTAAATCGAATTTTCCAATGATTTACCCTACCGAACGTAGAGACAAAAGATTGAAATTGGAAAATTCAGCGGAAATGCATCCAATTAAATCGATGTGAAAAGAGTTAACGGTTTTATTTTTGTTTTTTGATAGAAAAAAATCTAAGGGTTTGATATAATAAATAGGGATGTATTATTTAAAATAGGAATCACCCTATAAATTGAATTATTCTTAGATGATTTTCATTGATATTTAAATACAGTAGTTGTGAGAAAAATTTTAAGATAAATTCCTAGAGAAGGGGTTAAAAATGTTGTCTAGACTCTAAATAGACCGGTTTTTCATTTAGTTTAGATTAAATATATAAAAGTTAACCCTTTTTCTCTAGTTTAGTTTGAGTTTTGTTGTTTAATGTGGTTGTTTGTTATTTTTTTACAGACCACCACTGACGAAGTAAGTCAACATTTAGAAAAACACCGGACTTGCATCATGCGCTAGAACTCTCGACAATCGCTTCGCTTTTCGCCTACCTGCTTCTTCGCAAATTTGGAATAATTAGAAAAAAAATCTAAATTTTTTTTGTTCAATTGAATTATAAAAAATTTTGCAAGATTTTTTGGAAGTTTCCATACAACAAATAAATGAAACTTATGATAAAGGAAGATAACGAGTGTTGTAAAGAAGATTAAACAACAATAATAGTGAAAAAGTTTATTTTTATATACTAGTTTTTTAATAATTGATCGCGCGTTTAATCATCTCTCGATTACTAATTTGTGTTAAACTCTACTTATGGCAAATTATCGAAATTATGGACAATAATTCTACTTGATTCAACTCTGTTCGTCTGTGTTTTTCAACAAAACACAACAATAATAATCAACAATAACCCTCTATTTGTCTCTCTTCAATTAAATAATTGACACGTCAGCGATAATTTCTAGTGTTTGTTTTTGATTTTTCAAATTTAATTTCAAAACAAATATCTCGTCGATATTTAAAATTAAAATCGCCCATCTCTACATCTATATCAATTAATATATAGAAATAATAAGGCCTTTAACACAATGGCAATGGTAAATATGAATAATTTACTGAATGGAAAGGATTCCCGCTGGCTTCAGTTAGAGGTCTGCAGAGAATTTCAAAGGAACAAATGTTCCCGTCCAGATACTGAATGCAAATTCGCACATCCACCAGCCAATGTTGAAGTCCAAAATGGTCGTGTCACGGCCTGCTATGACAGCATCAAGGTAAGCCATCTTTCATTATTCGATTAGTTCGTGATTGTATGATTTTTTATTATTTTTTTTTTGATCGTATCTCCCCAACATAAAATTGTAGTGGTGAAAACCGAACGATAGTAAAAGGGACATTGTTGGGATTCCACTAGTCTGTCCCTTGAAATCCCTTTATAATTCAGGGCTACAGATCAGGGACTTATCTAGTAGAATAACAACAATAAAACACACACACAGTTCGAAATAATTCTAATTATTGTAAACGTATAATATTCTAGTTTCCGCCTGTTATTGGTGAACAATAGTTGTCACTGTCAGATACATTTTCTATCGTTATAATTAAATAAAGCTAATGTAACATCATCATCATCGTCAAAACAAGAAAAGTTATTATATTGTTCCTGTGAATTTCCTCAAATATTGGTATATTTTGACTTTTAGAATTAACAACTGTATCATTATATTAATCAATTTCATTGTCCTTAATCGTATTTATATACAGCCCTAGATTTGATCTACTATCCCTTTGTTTATCGTTATCTCTCTTTGATTCACTCTATCTTTCTCCCACGCACTTTGAATTCAAACAATTGACCATATGTCGTAATCGAACTATTCAATTCAATCTCTTGTTATATGAAGACCAATAATGATTTGCGTAGGAGCTACCTAAGGGTCATTTCAATTGAACCTCTATTGATTTAATCAATAAATAAGAAAAGAACGAACAAACTAATTACATAAGGAAAACTGTTAATTGGACATTTGTTAATTATACAATATTTCACCTTATCGAAATCACAAAATTTCGCCGATGAATTTCGATTATTTTATTATAGATTTGATTGTTTTCGTAATAAATTTTGAAATAAATTTTCCAATTTTCCATATTCACGTTAATATGCCTAAATTCAAATCGAGCATCCGTTGATGATTTCCTCATCGAAAATTCAAGGTTGCTGAATTAATTAGTGAATTATATTGACGCAACGAACCGAATGAATGAACGAATCCATCGTGTTCGAAAGTAGACATCGCTGATATGACGCAACGTTTATATAAGTTTTTTTTTTAGACGTCTAGAACAAAAATAAAAAAAAAACTTCATTAGAATATAATCGAAATTAATAGGGTAGATTATTGAACTGGAACAGTTGAATAGCAACAAAACTAATAAAATATGTACATGGAGTTTTGTATAACAATAAATACCATATGGTTGAATGGAGGGAAAGGAGTACGGATTGTAGAATATAACAATATAAAGAGAATAAGGAGTAAAGGGATTATTTATTTTAGCTTAATTAGGAAATATATGCAAATTGGATTTTACAAATTACAATTTTAGGATTCCTTCGCAACCTTTTGTAACGTTTATTTAGTTGAAATTCTCTAAACAATCTCTTCAGTTGATATAATTTCAAATGGAAATTTTCGTATTATATTAGGTAGATGAGATAGATTATTTAGTGTGTTAATAAAAAAAAAAAGACTGAACATATGTAGGTTTCATGACTATTATATTGGTATTTTTTTGAGGTTTCCAGCAGGTATTGCACCCATATAAAAGTAAATCCCACATAAAATATGGCATAAAAGTATTTTATTACAACCGGAACTAGATTCACCAATTTTACTGTTTTAATGTAGATAAAGATTTGATTTTTTATTTAGGTATAAATAACAGTTTACAAATTATCGGCGAAATTGTGCGTAACTAGAGCCCGAACTAAGGAAAAAAAGTACTAGAATAAAAACGAAAAGACGATCTTGTTTTTATGTGTAATAAATATTATAAGAGATAAATGTTGGACTTTACATTTTCAGTTTTTTTTTTTTTCGGGGTGTGTGCGCGCCTCTTTCTGCTGGAATAGCTGTGAAAGCTGAGCACCCCTCCGGTTTAGAGAGCCGATAAATCGTTTCCAAAGTAAAGCCGAAAGCATTACATTTGAAATGTCCAATCGGCGAGTACCGAATGGAATGTATTGTTCGCGACAAATCTCAGTTGAGACATTCGATTAACCTTTTGCACATGAATGTTGAAATTTATACAATTGGTCACACAAAAATCGACCAACTAAACAATTGATTTCCAACAATACCGATACAAATATCATCAAGGTTATTTAGAATGAAATTTTATTGTTGTGTTTGAATTTTCTAATAATTGAATTTATTTGTAGAATTTAAATTGTTAACTAAACGGACTTTTTTCCACGGTTATTATTATAGTTATGGCTTTTGATAGTCATTGTACCTCTTTCACCACCTGCTGCTATACACCCCGGGTTGCTTGTGTTGAACCATTTAGATTATGAACGGGTGCCATACGTCATAATGCGCAAACGGAAACGGGAATGTCCGTAGCAGTTCCCGGCAACAGTTGGTACAGCTGCAAAACGTAATGGTCGTAGTAATACTATATCCGAATTCATACTTTATTACAACATTTTACCTGAATAATAAAATTTTTAATTTAAAACAAACAAACAAAAAAAAGAGGAACGTCTTGAATTTCGTAAAGACTCCAGTCATATTTAGGTATATAGAAGTCATAATAGAAAGGGTGGCAGGTATCAAAAGATCAAAAGTGTAACCTTTCAATTAATCAAAAAAAAATATTATAATAATAATAATAAAATTGAAGGGCCCGTGTTAGAAACCGGCCCATAACCGGATCCTTTACTGGCACGTGCCATTCAAGATTTGAGGGTGTTTTTATCTACATCAACTTGTCGTACCAATTAGAACTGGTTATTAAACAGTTGGGGAAAAATTTCTAAACTCTATATTAGATTGTTTCTACAAGATATGGTATATAAGTTGAGATTTATTCTTCGAAATAAATAATGCCGTATTTCAACTAGACAACGAAACAAACCACTCTACAACAACAGCCTTAATGGTCTTGTAATTAGGTATTACACCAAATGAATACTACTGTTGTTGCTGTATACAATCATACATTTATAAAGAGTTGAACATAAACTAGAATAACGCCGGAAATATATCCGTTGTTGCGGTTAAAACAAAATCAAGAATTCCATATTGCGCGCTTGTGCTGTATATTTTAAATTATTTTTTTTTTGTCGCTCATAAAATTTATTATTGATGGTATAATTTCATCTGATATCATGAATTTTCCATACGATTATTTTAAAAGAAAACTACCAATAAAGCTTCAACTTCAAAAACATCTGCTATTTGACCACCGAGCGCGCTTACGGCGGTTTTATTTTAAAAGAGGGCTCTCTTCAACGACGACACGTTATTGAATACAACGGAAATATTCCGTAATGTAAAAAAGGGGTGGTCGAACAAAGCGATCAACTACCCTTCGTTTTTGAAAAACGACAAAAAAAAAAATTAGGAACGTTCACATTTCTGTCTAACTTAAAATAATACCTGTACGTGTTAGAATTATTTACAATTTAACGAAAATTGCCTCACTTGCTCTATTCAACATTAAAGTGGAAATTTTATTTTGCTGGAATGTTTGCTTTATCACCTGATTCAAGTAAAACTTCTTATATGTTGTTCGTATCAAAATCGAGGAAGAATTGTCAAGAGTTTAGAAGGTTTGATAATATGAAAATCTTCAAAGGGAGTTTAAAACAAACAAATAAAATTTTGGAATTCTCTTTTACTTTATAGACTATTTTCGAATTGAATGAGATAGAATAGTGAAAAGAGAAAGAGATATATATACAGTTATTAGATTTCCAAGCAAACAGTTCATGAAACAGCTGCAAGGCGACGCCTCTAATGGCATCGTGCCTTCTCATGCCAACGTCGCGACGTCTAGTCTATTGATTGGAAGTAGAGAGAAACTCCGACTATATTCGAAACGATTTTATTCTAAATCGAATAATACAAAATGGAAATAGATAGAAGAGAGAATCACATTTCGCATTATATACGTAATTATTTTTGGTGGAAGAGGGTGTAATAATTAGATTGAATATGAACTTGTTCTCTACTCCTCTATTATTGGAGCTAATGATATCAAAGCGTTGGAAAGTTGGGAAATTTCCAAATATTTTTCCGCTGCAATTATAATTTTATGTATAGTAGATTTGAATGTTTGTTTACAGTCTTTGTGGATTGTTTGACTCATAATTGTTCTGAACCCCGTCAAAATCCTTTTATTGGCACCCTTCTAATCGAGGGGTTGATTGTATGACTGTTGTTAACAAGTAATTGTACACCACTGTCGGAAATTGTTCGAAACAAGCATTCTAATTAGTGAATTATAGTATCTTTATGCATAATCAGTATTTGAGAAGAATTTTTTTTGTTATTTTGGTATGAACAAAAAGTTCGTCCATTAAAACACCTTTATTCAAAACAGAGAATTATTTTCCTATTGTTATTCGCCCTAGATTGTTTTTCTAATTAATAACGGGTAGAAAATTCTTTGTCCACTTCATACAAGTACTGTTTTATATAAATGGTTAATGGTCGATTTTTCAAGTGTGCTCTCGTCTTGTTTAATTTCGAATGTTTTTAATTTAAATTTATGTTTCATGATGATGATGATTGCGCGTCGCATCTTCTATTTAGAAATTAGAATATGAAATAATGGAATCTAAATTTTAAATACGAATGGGTGGCAGTAATGGTCGCTCAAATTGAATTCATTGGTTGTACTATTGAAAGAGCGAGATAGATAGAGAGGAAATTGCCAAACCGTTTTGACAAAAGAGCCTCTCATACACGTTCATCTAACCAAGAACCACTCCATTTCAAATCCATATTTCACTCGTCCCGAACAATTTCTCTCTAAATTTTAAATGAATACTAATTGTTTTTTTTTTTTTTTGTTAGGTGTCGATAGAGCTTCATTAATTAAAAAAAAAATATCTATAATTTCTTTAGTGATAATCATGGGGTGAAATTGTCGAATATTGTGTTCCGGATTTATTTTATATGATATTGATTTATGGAGCGCCAAAAAAACCGTGCATTGTTCAAATGTAGAATTGTGGAAAATATTTCAACGTCATAAATTAAATGCGTCATATAAATAAACAAGAGAAATTGTATTTTCTTTAAATTTAATATTTTTTCCATATTACGAATGAAAAATTCCATTTCCGTGTTATAACATACAGATTAAAAATAATATGAATATTTTCTATCTGCACACTTTTATTAACTGAACGAACCGAATAACTTTTCTTTTTTTTTTGTAAATTGAGAAACAAAAATCCGATCCGATTATCAGATTTTATTCATTTTGAGCCGTTGATAATTGAATTCTATCTGGAAACAAGTTTCGAATATGAAATAATAAATCGGAAAAAAAATTACATAAATCGAATCAGCACCAATTCATTTCAATTTTATACGGTATTACCAATTTAAGTAGACTTATCTTCATTAATATTATATTTATAATAAATAAAAATAAAAAACAATATATTATAAATAAAATAGTCTAGACAGAAGGAAGATAATTTATTGTTTGGGCAAATCGATGTGGCCAATAAAAACCTGATAGTCGATTCTTTTCATACTTGAAAGCTCAAAATAGCGAAGTCAGGGAAAAGTCAATATCGAAAACAAGCCATGCGTTCAAAAATGGAAAGATTGCAGTTATACAATACAAAAGCATTCTCTAACCCTCGTATGTTCATCTTCCTGTTGTTTTTATTTTTGTCGTGGTCTTTTTACAATTTCGTTATAAATATAATCATCTTTAAGTATTTTCTATATAAGCGGTGCAATTTCTTATTGAAGTTGTAAAACCAAATAGTGAACAATTTTAAATCCGATGAAATGATAAAAATGAAATAGGTACATATAAAATAGAAAATATATAGAGGGTGAAAATATTGGCAATTTTGTAAACAATCTGATATTTCCCTAGATAGATAGATAGGATAGATACGATTCAATCTAGCAATTTCGTTATATGAAAATATTTACTTCATTAGGCTCATGTATACGCCCTCTTTTGTTTTATTATACTTTATCCGATTCGAAAATATTCGTACCCGTTTTCTACTCAACGAATGGATAAGTAAACATTAATTGCCATCGCAATTATCGGCCTCGTCCTACACAAACAAATTTAAATTAAATAAAATCACAATTTTGTTACACTCCCTTTTATTCGAATGAACCACTCTAAATTTTGCTATTTTTATAAAAATAATAATAATGGTAAATTCAATAGAATATTTCTGTTAATAGAATCTACAAAATCTCACGCTTTCTTGAGTCTAGAGGAATTTTCATTTTATTTAAATCATCGAAATGAAATTCCACAAGTTTGACCCTTCAATGTGGTGTCAGTTTTCAACCCTTCCAATATTATACACTATATATTAGATAACCGTTATAAAGGCCGTTATCCTTAAATGAATGATTTTGATGGAAGTGCATCTGCACCTGTCATCGTTCTTATTATTATTATTTTTGAAAGTTCAGTTAATTTATCTCTTATATAGTAAGTAACTTGATAAGTTTCTGTTGTGTTAAAAGACAGGCGAATCTCTATTTTCTTCTTCAACAAAAAGAATCTAATCCAGCAAATTACTTTGGTTTCTTTTGAATCTGATGGAGAGTTTTCCGATGTTAACTTTTTAAGTTTCGTTCAAATTTTTGTTTTGGTCCAAAGTTCACATTTATTGTTAGTCAGAGGTGATTACATCCGTTCAAAATGGAGAAATGGAATCGTAAAAATTTAAGTGGAACTATTTCGAAAT
>JAZBGZ010000370.1:31708-47130 GCA_037414795.1 Stenodera caucasica | reverse complement strand
ATTTATCTACTAGGCTGGTGTTCCAACAGCAGAAGGATCATAATGGGGGAGAATATCAATCACAGGTTCAATAATCTAATTAGTTCATCGGGGAAAATTGTAGCTTTTCTTTGCAGTGATCGAGGAATAGTTTTCGTGGAAACTGAAGAATCTCCACCGTTTGCCAAAGGCTAATTTTCTATTTATCATCGAATAAAATTATACAAAAGTGGGATTGTTCAAGTTTTTTATTATTATGGAAAAAAACCTGCCAAATAGTTCTGTTTGGAATACAATTGACTTTCTCGAAATGGGCTTGACGAAAGTCAGTCCTACGCCTTGTCGAATATTCGGACTATTTTCATATTCAATGTTAATTTTCAGTTATCTTTCATGAATAATAAGTTGGCAACAATTGCCCAAATTATTCTATTAACGTACTACAATTCAGAGATGTTAGACTGAGATTTGTATTTGTTTACTATTAAATTCCGTAAATTGATTCAGTTGATAACTTAAGGCTGCACGCTCACTAGACACTATTCAAGATCAACTCGCGATACCTATGACTCCTTCAACTCGAAAATGGCATCAAAATGGGGTGGTTGTCAAGGTAACAAGTGTAAAAACCAATGGCCTTTGATAAAACAATTGATTGTCCAGCCAGCTAAGTAGTAATTAATATTTGGCCCGATCAAAATCTCGAATCAATCCCTACCAACATCAGTGCCGAAGTTTTTATTTATCTTTATGAAGTACAGAACTTATTCTTGATGGTCGCGAGACTTTGGCACGGAATCGAAACTTGATCTGAACTCGTTCGAAAAGATAAGATTATCAAAAATCAGGATTTCTATCACTGTTTTGATTAATTTGCTGTTTGTGAGCAATTGTTTTGACTGTTCTCGAAAACATTGATCTAAGGCCCTTAAAGGTAAAATTTCACATTTAAGGCAATACTTGATTGAATGCAGTCGAACATTGAGCTCAGCGTAAAATAGAGATGGGGCATCTACCATAAACATCAACAATGTTAGTGTTGTTTAACAGATAACTCATCTCTATTATGTGCTCATTTAGATTTCAAACCGAATTTCGAGTTCCTTGATGTAGGTTAATTAGTGACGATTATAGAGGTGGGTGCGTAAATTCGAGGCACAAATCCACTAATCGAATTACCTTAGTTGTTCAGATCCGGCCCTGGTTGCAGATGGAGCCACACTTTTATTTTTACACAACCCACTCCGATGACAGATAGTTTGGATCACCCGATATTCACCCAATTTCATGATACATTAAAGAAAATAATCACGTAGTTGTGTGGGGAAAAAAAAACTTGTTTTATTACTTATTCAACGTAAAATTTAGGGAAATTAATATATTCATTGTAGGATATTGCAATATTAACAACTTTCACTTGTAAACATGAAATAACAAAATCTAATCTATTTTACAATCGAAATTGAATTTACGCATCAATTATCAAGTAGTTTGAATTATTGATTACAATAACAATAGAAACAAAAAACAACAAAAAAAAACACGTTAATTTCTTAGTAGCAATTACATTAATGGCCTGGTAGATTTCAATAGTGGAAGATAACAGTTTTTAAAACGACACTAGTTGAAATTGTAATTAATTGACGAATACGGGACTGGATTCTATAAAAATAGTAATACTTGTGTGTTAACATTCCAACATTGTAGAGACTAGTTGCAAAATTTTTTTGGCCAATGTGCTACTGAATGTTCTCCTCGACTATCAACAGAGAAAAATGTGGAAAATCCTAATAATCTTCGGATGGATCCAATGCAAGTATTACAATTATCTGTTTGATTCTCTCAAATCGATATTGACAAAGTTTGAATTTTGCCAGATGGAGAGTTACAGTCGCAAATCGAGGAGTATCCAGTTATGGCCCAAATTCGGGCCGATTTCCAATTGGGCAGCTGCAAAATAGTCCTGGATAGGTGAGTTTCATCATTATTCTCGATATTGGTTGATGATTATTTTTTTTAGATTGTGTCCAGACTCGGATATCCAGTTTTTTCTCTACACTAAAAGAAATCCAGAATTTCCGGAATTTATACGAATAGGCGCCGATCCAACAGTATCCAATTTGAGTCGATCGTCGTTCAATCCGGCTAATCCAACGAAAATTATAATCCACGGCTATAATTCCGATATGAATCTCCCTGTTTTAGTGGAGCTCCGCAAACGTAATTTCGATCGAGTAATTCAACGATTTCGCAATTAATTATCGTTTGATTTTAGAGTATCTTCAAAGTCGAGGTGCAAATTACAATGTTTTTGCCGCTGATTGGTCTCCTCTAGCCCCAGGTCCTTGTTATCCCGCAGCTGTCTGGAATATCAAGCACGCTGGCCAATGTATCGGACAATTAGTGGATCGAATTCGGGAAACCGGAGCCGAAGACCTCCACCTAATCGGCTTCAGTCTAGGCGCCCACGTAACGAATCACGTCTCACTTTCGGTCCACCCTTACCGAATACCGCGGATAACGGGCTTGGACCCGGCCATGCCCGGATTTGTAGCAGTTGGGAACGACCAGCGTCTGGACAAAAGCGACGCCGACTTCGTTGACGTGCTGCATACGAACGCGTTCATGCAAGGAACGTTTCTGGAGAGCGGACACGTCGACTTCTTCATAAATGGTGGCGTTGTCCAGCCGGGCTGTTGGGTGGAGAATCGTGAGCCAAAATTCCAATTGTATTGTTCGATATTGAGATCCAATTTTTCAGGATTTTTCGCGTGTAACCACCACCGTTCGCCCATATATTTCGCCGAATCGATCAACACGAAACGGGGATTTTTCGGATGGCCCTGTCCATCGTTCGGGGAATATTTAGTCGGCAATTGTCCGCCCAAAGAGCCGCAAATCATCATGGGCGAACATGTACGTAAAACTTCAACTGGTGTTCATTTGGTCATAACCGAATCTGTACCGCCCTATGCTGTTGGTAAATATGAAGGACCTGTGATTGAAATTTTAGCTAAATCCGAACTACAACGGATGAATATTTTGATGAAATATAAAAATGAAATTATGACATTCATAGATGAAGACGATATGGTCGAGAATTTACAACGATATGACAGAAATAATAGCAAATTACACAATTATAACGATCTTCTCGACGTTTTCTATCGATAATTAGTTCAAAATCGTTAATTTATTCGTTTCAATAAAGCAGACTACTCGAAATTGCCGCCAATCAATTTAATTCGGTCACACCTGATCAACCGAAAGTCCCTAGACCACACCGACTATAGCGCGCGCTATTTGAACTTTCAAATCAGACTCCACATAACCATGTTTTATTCAATATAATCAAATCAACTGATTAAAAACAAATAAGTACATCCCACAATTAAGTAGACAATGATAAGATTTACAATTTTTTACACATCGAGTTATTTATACATAACAATGATTATTCACAAAATTTTTACAATTTCTAACTGCAATTATCTCTAAATATTGCTACGATTTACAGATTCGAATATTTATCAAGAGAAGTTATAAAGCAACGAAATCGGCCGCTCCAGATTATGATCAAGCGAAATAATTCGGATAAATGCAGTTGATTTCTCACTGTTGATAATCACAATAAAAATTTTCGAAATACATCAGCAGGTACAAAATTGCAATAGTGATAGACAAGAATGCGGTGATTAACCAATATAAGAAAATACTGTAATGAAAATAGTTTAAGATTTTTCAAAATTCAAAATTTTAATACTTTAAAATTCGTCTGAATTGATTCCAACTACTGTCATCATCTGATTAAAAATTGAATACTAATAAAATAAAATTAAAATAAATATTCTGATCTAGAATTATGAAAAACTAAACTTTTCCATTATACTGATTGAAGCCGGTTGATGAATTGCTCGAATTACCATTGGTTAGTATTTTCTTATCATAATCCGTACCATTTGTGAGTTTATTATCGTGAAATGGTGTATCTTGTGGACCGGCCGTTAAATGACTAAAACGTTTCGACGTCTTCCAATCTTCACGTAATGATAAATTGAACATCGAATAATCAGGATTACCGGTAACTTCTTTTTCTATATTCAAAAACGATGGTAACGTTTCTATAAGTTTATCTTCACTTAATGCTGAATATGTTTCTAATAAAATCAAGCCCTTACACCTGAAATTAGTAGTAATTTTGATTGGTTGAAATAATATAAAACAAAAGATCTCAACTAACCGAGGATGACTAGGTTGTTCATAAATATCCAATTGAAAATATTGGTTATTATAGATGAAACATCTGCGTTTCTTATAAATAGTAAAATGTGAATTATCTTTCTGTGATAGGAGATTTATGTAATCGCGATGGGTTATCTGTGTTTTGACTTCAATAACTTGAGCACCTGGTTGGTTCTGTCTTCTTAAAGTATGAATATAACTGTAATGGCCTGAAATTTGAAGGATTTCTGTTAATTGTTGTTGTCAATATAAATACATGTTAGATCGAAATAAAAAATGGAAAAATCTACAATTTCCATGTATTTAGAAAATTTTTTACAAATTTCTATTGTGATTACAATTGTCTAATTTTGGGCTTCTCACCTTTCTGGCCTCGTTTCCTTAAACGTACTTGATTTGGTGAATTCGATTGTAAATAATTATGTATAACTTCGAAATCTTGAAATTTTGGAAATAATGAATCATCAGGCAACGGACCGCGTATTAAAAATTTCAATTTCTTTGCATTCTTCAATAGACGATCACCAGTATCAATACCAATTTTAAAACAAACTAAAGCAATCATACGACGTATTTTCCCTTCAAAATCTGTTGAATTATCAATAACATCGAAATATGGATGACCAACCCATGATGCTGCAGCATTTGTATCTAAATCACGCGCCAATTCTACATCTTCAGAACGACAAGAATGATCCTAATAAATGGAATTATAAAAATAATTATTGTTTATTATTAATTCGAAATTATACCTCTATCGAATAGAATTCTTCTGCTCCTTTTGCAGCCGATACCATATGAATGATTTGATTATAACGATTATCCCGTAATTCGACATTATTCCAATTATTATCTCTCATTATAGACTCCCATTTATCTTTGGCTATAACTGAATTACAGTTCATTAATTTTAATTACAATTAAAATATCAGGCGTCCCAACAATAAACCCTTTTATATGCGATATTAGCTACCTGTTCGCCATCTAGTATTTTTAATCAAACAAGTCTACGACTCCGGTTAATAACGCAACACTATCTAGATTGGTTCTATTAGTAAACACTAGATGGCGAGCGATAGTAATTATATAAAACGCATAATTGAAAGAATTTTTTTACTATTTCGGTAGTGGGATGACGCCAGAAATTAAAGTTTTCTACAATAAAATACTAAGGGATTATAATTTTATTTGTCAGCCAGAAAATATAATTCTGTGTTAAAATACGACAATACAGAATGTCCAAATATGGCCTATTCCTCATCATAATTATTCACAGAATACAAAAAAAGCTACATTCATTGGACATTCTGTATAGAGCGAATGCCAAACAGTCTACTGCAAATATATCATTGACGGAAACGCGTTTTTCTTTTCGGCGAAAATACTATTGCCAAATTTTTTTTTCATACATATTTCGATAATTTATAGCCAAATTGTGTTAATTCTATTAAAATTGTTGATCTACTGGCCAAATTTTATAGTTTTCTCACTATAGGTGAGCTCAAACTTTATGAACATTCTAGATAGAATTTTAATTATTCAATAATAGTTCTTGTAATATTTGATGGGACATTAGGTGGATTATACTTACATGCTGAAGCGTCCATGGCACCTCTATCACAAATAATTAAACAATTCTTTTTGTATGTTCTACCCAATTCGAAGAATGTATTCTCGATTTGAAGCATTGTTTTCAATAGATTTTCTTGAAATTTGACCGCTAAAACAATTAATCAAATAATAATAATTTTGCGTGTTAATTAGAACAAAATAGCTCATGGTCACAATGTAATAGTCCAAGTTTTATCAAAAAATTAACGGATTTTTTTTTTTTGCTTGATATTTTAGATATAGTACGAGATATATTATTTATGTCTACAAGTAGTGAACTTTAAAACAATATCCCAGTAGGTTATCTAAAAATAAGCAGATAATTCTGGGACGGTGGCCAAATTCTCCTTTACATTATTATATAAAGCCCTATAGTATATTTTAATGTTAATTAATTCATATATTCAATAATATAATATTTTTATCACTTATATGGAATGTTTCGCCTCAATTACAATAATTGATAAAACATTTGTGAATAATGATATTAAGGGGAAATTCTGCCAATTAATTGAATTTCTAATATCAAATTCATCAAAAAATTAAGCAAAAATATTTATTGCGCAAATATTTAATAAAAGCACAATAACTGGCATATAATCATTTATTTAAACAATGCCAAATTAATGTTTATTATCTTGAAGCATGTGATGTTGTTTACATCATAGTCAGAAAATAATGCCTATATTGACGTTGATTTTTCTACACCTACATGTACCTCTAATTATAAACAAATAAACAAAATTAATTATTTATAGGCGAAAACAGATTTTATCATAATTATTCTAGACAATATCACTATAGAAGGTTATCCTTCATTAAAATAATGGGATTAAAACCGTAGAAATACTAATTAATATCAATAATAATGATAATGATGGCCTTGAAATTCAGGAATTTTCCGGAATTTACTCCAACAATAATAATAGTTGGGACAATTTGATTTATTTAATTGCAATAATTCTTATCGATATTTCTCTTGATTGAAATGACCTTATCAGCATAATGTCTACATTAGATAGCTGGATAAAATGTGAAATATTTATTTATATTCTTTTATTGTTATCATTATTATTGATGTTCTAATTACAAATAACTCACCTTCATTCTCACCAAGATCAGTAAATTTGATACCACCACTGTAAATAAAGAAAAATTCCATAGAAATTATTTTCAATTCTCATATTAAATAAAAATAAAATTTAGCTATTTCGAGATCATTCCTTCAATTATAGTGCCCAAAAAACAAATCTAATAATTCCCTTTATATTTCCGTCAGATTAAATTTAGAAAAATTATTGTATAACAACAGTTTAAAAGACAGTAAAAATAAAAATATAGCCGATACTTCAACAAGATATTTCTCAATTATTATCACATCCTGTATTGATTGATTTTGTTTCAATTGTTATTTATAAATATCACTTTATATAATCTACATTCAGATCATCTTATTACTTTATAGATTTTCACGAATAAGTTCTACTTATTGGACATGAATAAATTTTTACCTCAATAGAACGGAAGCAGTTTCAGGTACGCGGAATACCTGAAATATATCAATTCTATTTAGAGAAAAGGTACTTTTATTGGCGATATTTATACTTTCCAGCCCATATTTTCAAAAAACGTACACAATCTTGTCTGACCTGTTGTTTTACCACCACAAGGACCTTCAATAAAACAAAATATAACAAATGAAAATAGATTGATTTTCATTAACTATTATTACAATTATTGATAATAAATAACAATTGAATACATACCGCCTGTTAAGACGAGTCTATAGCAAATTTTACCGTCCCTAGTTGATTTATCCATATTCTCGAATTTGCTTATTGTTATTATTTTCGATAAGTATGAATCCTTGGAAAATCCTGGATTTTAGGTTATTTTCTTCAGCAAATCGACGACCAAAGGTGAACAAATAGTGGATGTTTTTGTTTGATTTGTTGTTAAATTATAAAAACTGGAGACATGTTTAGATGATTTTCGATAATGTTCTTATCATATTGTTAGTTTTTCTTTAATTTATGATTTAAACTCGATTAAAACACAATTTTAGATTTTGTTTCGCAAAAGAATTGCGAACACCACGCGACACCGCACGCACGCACGCGGTAATCTGTCGACTTTATTATTTTTTGCGACTATCCAATTATAGAAATATCACTAGAATACCAATCTGCAGAGTGTAAATTCCCCAAACGATTGACATCTATCAGTCCAACAATACTCATTGGAAACAGTTGAAAAAACATTTTTTAACTGATTGAGCCGATACAAACACTTTTTATCCTCATTTATCTGATTATTTAAATAAATCACGCCTCAATTCCAATCCAATATTTATTTTTCTTGAGTGTTGTTGAGGTAATCTATATCTTATATTAAGTCAATGGTAATGGGGAATGAAGACTATAATCATTGTTGCCAGATAATTTTATTCACTCTTGTATATATATAAAAAATTCAAATATTTCTCATAATTAAAGTTTTTTAATTAACAGATAACTCCCAATAAATAAACTGTATGAATTACTTGAGGGAAATACTGGTTCAATACAAAAATTTCTGGTTCAAATATAGGATTGAATATGGCAACGTGGATGTTGTTTAATCGCAAAAGGCGGGAATTTCTTGATCATCGATTTAAATTCAAACAGCGATTGAATTCCAAACAATTTTAATAAAAACAATTTTCACATAAAAGACAACAAAACTACATAAAGAACCTGCTATTTTGCACTGCAAATATTACAATATATTGAATATAGCAGCTATTGATTAGTGTACTTATTTGGAAAAAATGGAATAATTCTATTTTACATATTGTTCAAGGTGCAACAGTGTATTACATTGATTTAATACAAACTGGTCTTCATTCGTGAGAATTGGAGATTAGAAATTTATATATTCACAAAATCTGTATATAAATGTAATGAAAAAACGAATGAAATTGTTCGACGGCAAGACTTTTCATTGAACATACGTACATCACAATTTTTGTAAAAAAAAACCATACAAAAATATAAACTAATTTAAGTAATTTGTGATTTAAGTAGAAAACTATACTAAACCAGCATCTTTGCACATGCTATAAAATAGTGATTGTGGTTTCTTTAATAAATTCGTAGGTGTATCAAATTCTGCAATACATCCCTGATCTAATACCATAACTCGATCAGAATCCATGATTGTATTCAATCGATGCGCTATTGTTAATACTGTACAATCTTTGAATTCTTCACGTATTGTACGTTGTATCAAATCATCAGTTTCTAAATCAACAGCTGCTGTTGCCTCATCCAATATTAATACTTTTGTTTTACGTAATAAAGCACGACTTAAACAAATCAATTGTCGTTGACCAACTGACAAATTTTCACCACTTTCTGTAACTTCATGATACAGACCGCTTGTTAAACTTTCAACAAATTGTTTCAAATGTGCATGCTCCAATGATTTCCATATATCCTCATCTGAATAACGATCAAACGGATCCAAATTCATACGTAACGATCCAGAAAATAAAACAGCATCTTGCGGAATGATTGTTAAACGAGAACGTAACGTATGTAGACCCAAACCGGCGATATTCACGCCATCAATCAAAATCTCACCGTCAGACGCCTCAATAATTCTAAATAAACAAAAATTAAACAATAATCGAAATCGATAAGGTAATTTTACCGGAATAACGCCAAAGTTAGACTGGATTTTCCAGCACCGGTACGTCCGACAATTCCAATTTTCTCACCACCATTTACAGTTAAATTGATCTTTTTCAAGACTAAATCTAGACCGGCCCGATAACGTACAGAGAAATCATTGAATTGTACTGCACCGATAGCAGGCCATGATTTCGGTGGGTTTTTGTTCGGTATATCCCAGGGGGCTTCTTGTGGAGTTTCACCATATTCTTTGATACGTTCAACTGCTACAATATTTGTTTCAACATCGGACGTCATCCGGACCAACCAGTTCAAAGTTTGCGTTATCTACCAATACGAAAAATAATGAATTCAAACGGAAATTGAAAATTTAATTATGACTCACTTGTAATGAATAGGTGACGGATAGACCGACTAATCCGGCATTTTGACCTTTGCCTAATACAGCGAATAACGCAGCGAAAAATATGATTAAATTACCAATCATTTCTAAACGGACAGCCAACCAACGGTTCGATATTATACTTGGATAATAACAAATTTGATTGATGTCGACTTTATATTCGGATTCTTTTATGAAACGTTCTTGTTCACGATAGGCCCGTATCGCTTGTACACCGGTGATTGTTTCACCGAAATGCGAATAGATCGGTGATCGTGATACACTTTCTAAACGTTTCAATTGACGTGATGTTGCCACATAAAAACGTTGTATAAAATAATATAATATACCAATTGGTATAACAACACTAACGAATATCGGTGTCGTATAACTGATAACAACTAAAGTGCCTAATACCTAAAAATTATAAATCGATTAATACATCAATCAAATCTAATTAATTAATAGAATAAAGTTTGAAGAATTTTGGAGAGAAAATAAGAAAATTGATGGTGGAAAAGACGTAAGCTAAGCAGTTATATTTAAAAATTAAATAGATGATAACAATGAATGCACAATATTTTTTGATAAAATGATAAAACTCCAAACCATGGTGCAAGAACATAAAAGAAAACAAATGAAAAATGAAGATTAAAAACTAATATAGCCAATCAGAGATTGTTTCATCTCTAATCAGATTGATGATTTCAATTCGTAATAGTAGTCTGTCTATTTTCTTTAGAAACGTTGTTGTAATTTTTCCAAAAACTTAAAATTAATTATACCTCAAATAAACAATAGAGTCCTGTACATATTAGATGAGGTAAAACATTATCCATAACTTCAACATCTTTAGAGAAACGCCCCAATATACGTCCAATTGGTGTTGTATCGAAAAAATTCAATGGTGCATGCAATACACCATTCAAAATGACTTGATGTAAAGTTAGGGCCGCATATAGACAACCTAATAGTGGCCCCAAATCGGTTAAAAATGATACAATTGCTGAAATTCCAAGTCACAATAATAATTTCTCTTTATAAATAGTTTTTTCAAATTCGAATTAGAACATTCAACAATTAGAAGCGTGTTAGAATTTATTTACAAAATGACACGTGTGCAATTGTGTTAGTGTTTTTATTTTGTTTTGTTGTTGAATAATTGGGGCTAAATTTTTTTTTCAAGTGCAATTCTGCTAGTGCACCATCGACGAATCATTTAGAAGACGTACATTGATTTTTTTTTTTGTTATAGCTACAGAAAAAACTACCTTATAACTACTATCTAGAAAACCCAGAATAATTTTAGGTAATACATTATCCATAATTTCGATATCTTTACCGAAACGATCTAAAATACGTCCAATTGGTGTCGTATGGAAAAAATGTGATGGTGCTTTTAATATTCTTGTCAATATCATGTAATGTAATTTTATTGATGCATAATGACAACCCAATTCAGCACTTATATCCATTAGAAATGAAATGAAGGCTGAAATTCGTCAAATTTGTTAGTGTTTCAGATCATAATTATGAACAGAATTGATAATAGAAATAACGCCATCTAGTAGCAAATAAATAAATTATAAATATATTATTGATTATATAATAAATCCTTCACCGATTATTTTTGAATCTAGATATCTTGGAATATACCTCGTATAAGAAATAAATTGTAGATAAGGCCACTGGCGGTAAAACACTATCCATAGTGTCTATATCCCTAGAAAAACGACTTAATATACGTCCTAAGGGAGTTGTTTCGAAAAACCACATTGGTGATCTCATTATGTTAATCAACATAAATTGGTGCATTAGTGATGCGGCTTGATAACAGCCCAATTCCGGTGCCAAATCAGAAAATATCGATAATAATGCTGTAATTAAGATTGAAAACAAAACAAATTCGCTGGCCAATTTTCGTTAATATTTTAAACAAATTAATAAATTAAAGTAAAATTATAATGAAAATAAGTAGAAAATTTTAAAAGAAAACAACCCAATAATAAATATAAAAAGACACCAGATTTGGCAGGTATTTAAATATAACTGCTATAATTTTTTGTTTTTCATAAAAATCAATTAATTTGGTGCACTTACAATGCACGAACTCTCAATAACTTCATAACAATTAAACGGTAATTCCTCATCAATACCGCCAATATCTCTAGAAAATCGACTCAATATCCTTCCTAATGGTATAAATTCGAAAAAATTCATCGGTTGTCGTAGAATATTCGATAAAAGATTTCTATGTAAATCATTTGCCGCATTTAATGAAGCTATTGTTAAATTTAATTCAGATGAACAAATCGAAATTGCTACAAATTGAAATAATTAGACAAAAAAAAAAATAATAATCATATAGAGAGTAATTAGATAGAATTACACTAGAATTACTACTGTCAAACAATTATTGTTTAACGATATTGGTATTGGAAACATTCCTCTAGAAAAAATTGCATTCCTTCTAATTATTATATTTTTTAAATATAACTGCTTCAAGGTAATCAAGAAAATTAACACAAAAATAAAAACAAACAAAAAAATAACAAATAAAAACAATAATAAACAAACCGCAAAGAAACAAGTAAGCCATCCTCTTAATGTCATTGGTAAAATGTTGTCCAATGTATCGACATCTTTTGAAAAACGATTCAATATACGTCCAACTGGTGTTACATCATAAAATGTTGTACTAGGGGCACGGAATACATTTGACAGTAGTAAATAATGAAGTAATTTAGCTCCTCTTAATGCTCCAATATATAATGTCAATGATGATATAAATACGGACAAAGCTGGAAATATGAGATACAACCGAATTTGTTTTTTTTTTCAAAAAAAAAAAAGAACTAAACTCAAGTAAAATTGACAAACAAAAAAAATATAACCCAAAAACTAAACAAAAACAAAAACAAATAAGAACGCGAAGCAATAAATAGCTCCAAGCAAAAGTTAGTATAGCAATTTTTTCTTTCCAAAAAACATAAAAACAATTGTTATTGTGTTAAATCGTTTACCGTAAATAGCATGCTTATAGCTGTTTGTAAAGTATTAGGTAAAATATTATCCAAAATATTAACATCATTAGAAAATCTATTTAATATACGTCCTACTGGCGTTATGTCAAATAATAAAAGTGGCCAACGAAAACAAGACTTTAATAAACTTTCGTGTGTTTTACTAGATGCATTAATAAATCCTATTGCAAATATTATTGATACAAGAAAAGAAGATAATCCTAAAAAATAATTAATAATCACACACAAATTTAGTAAATTGCATCAACTAAAAAAAATAATAATCATGCCCTAAATAATAAAACAATTACCTTGACCGATACCCAAAGCTCCATAAACGCCCAAATAATAATCACGTTTCGATGTATCTGTAGTTCCATTAACATCATCAGCCCACATTCCTACCGAAAAAAAAACAATAACTATCGAAATTTTCAAACAACAAAAATCAAACAATACCTAACCAAACATTAGATCCAATACTGAAGCCTTGAAATACCATATTCAAAAATATAGTAGCAAACGTTAAAAACAATCCAATTGATTTCAAATAATGTTTATAGACAGCCCATTTGACACTACCAGTTTCAGTTTTTTCGACTTCTATCAATTTCTCACCTTGTTGTGGTTGATTTGTTTTTTTAATATCATCAGTAACAACACTACTAGAACGTTTTCGTATACTTCTATCATTACTATCTGTTGATTTTTGTCGATGTAATAGATGATCTGAACCAGATTCAGATACCGATTCGGATACATGTGAACGTGCTCGACTCAATTTACGATTAATTTCTTCTGAAATAGCTGTACCACTTAATTGAGTTTTTAATACATCTAATTCTTCTTCATCGGCTTCAACTTCATTAATATGTTGTAGAAGGAATTCAGAGAATGCACCTTTTATATCTAATAATTCTTGATATGTACCAATTTCTGATATTTCACCATTTTTTAATACAATCACTTTATCAGTTTGTGGTAAATATGTTATACTGTGCGTTACCAAAATTCTTGTTTTATCTTTCAAAATACCATCAGGACCAATAACTTTATCGAATATATGTTTACCAACATGACTATCAACAGCACTTAATGGATCATCCAAAAAATATATATCACTATTTGCATATACAGCTCTAGCTAAACTGACACGTTGTTTTTGACCACCAGATAAATTTATACCTTTTTCACCAATTTCAGTTAAATCACCAGCTGGTAATATTGAAAAATCCGGTTTTAATGCACATGCATCAATTACTTGTTCATATAATTTACGATTGTATTGTTTACCAAATAATATATTATCACGTAATGTAGCATTTTGTATCCATGCTTGTTGGGATACATAAGCTATACTACCTAATGTATTAACATAACCATGAGTTTTATCCATTTCACCTAAGAATGATGATATTAAACTACTTTTACCAGCACCAACACTACCAACAACTGCTGATAATGTTTTATAAGATAAACGTAAATTGATATTTTTCAATACGGGATTATCATCCCAACTAAATGAACCATTTTCAATAACAAGAGGAGCAGCTGAAATTAACAATAAACAATAAATTAACTAAAATTTTAAATCGACTTACTTTCAGACGCATTATGCGATACACTTGTCGGATCTAATTCTTCCGAATTCATGAATTTATTGATTCTTTTCACAGAAACAGCAGCCTAAAATATACAATTTCATCAATTGAAACAGTCAAAATAAAAATATTTATCATAAATTCTCCTGTATATTATAATGTAATATGATAGAAAATTAGAAAAAAGCTTACTTGAACCATATTCGATATCATCATTGGTAGCATACTGAGTGGAAATCTTAAAATATTGAAGAGCGAAACCGATACGAATGCTTTATTAGCATCTAGTACATTTTTTTCATCCACCAAAACGTATGTAGCAAAAGACACTAATGATACCTAAAGAGAGGCACAAGAGAAAAATCGCATGCAAATGAGAATTAGAAATGTTATAGCAATTGTTTTTAAATATGTTACCAGCGCCGTCTAGTTTATTTATAGATACTATTATATATTATATAAAAGCTCCATATAAAACCACTAGATGGCGCTTATTTGATAAAAACACCTTCAATTTTAGAAAGATATATGTTTCAAAAGAAATCAAGAGCTAAATGACACCTTCATTAGACTGATTGGCGATATTATTCGATTGTTTTACTTTCAAAATAAATACCTCAATAGCGTATACAATCAACATTGGTAAAAATGACATCGGTAGACGCATTATATTGAATAAAGCTATTGAAACAAATGCTATTTCAGGTGTTAAAACATTATTAGAATCAACATAGATGTATACTGCAAATGTTGTCAAACTAACCTATATAAAATCAACAATTACATAAAATAATAAAAATAATTCAAACTATCAGCTATATAATAATACCATAAAAGAATAGACATACGTTATTATAATTAATATAACTCACCAAAAATGGCGCACACGACCATATAAATGAAGTACCGG
>JAZBGZ010000370.1:16813-29143 GCA_037414795.1 Stenodera caucasica | reverse complement strand
CAAAAAAAAAATTCGAAAAAAATGTCATTGACTAACTCAAGTGGTATTTTGTTGGATGTTGAACCATCGATTTTGGAAAATAATTTACGATTTACGGTGAGTTAACAAAAGTGAGGTTATGTCTATTTTTCTAATAAATTTTCGAAAAATTCATCTAGAGTGACCCGAACGAAGAAGAATTGAATAAAATATTCCAAAATCAAATCGATTGTACACCATCGAAAACAATAAAGCCCTCACCTGGTAAGTTCAATCACTTAATTACAAATTGATCAATAATATTCTAGAACTATCTCGTTTTGATATAGTTAATTGTATTTATACAATCGATTATGATGATAGGGAATTTGTTTCGACAACCACTTTAATCAATTTAATTGTGGGAATAATGATTGACAATACATTCATATCCACTTGAAAGAACAAGTGTAGAATAATTCAGAATATTTATAGAATTTTAATCTTTGCTTTGATCGTGACGAACACCTTGATAGAACCGGTTGAAAAACATTCATAAGATGAGCTCGATCTTCTCCTTCACCTTTCCTCAAAAATTGTTTATTGTGTAATTCGCCAACATCAAGGTTTATTCTAACGAAAATCGTAAAAATAGCCAATTTTGATAAATACTAATTCTCATCTTTGTAACAGAAATAGTGATAATAATTTGACGAGTCATGTAGATTGCGGCTGAATATCACATTATCTACATTACATTGTTAAAATTTCATAGTCATTATAACTGAATAAATAAAACAAATAATAGTAATTAATCTTATTAGTAATTCCATGAAAAGATGTTTTTCGCTGCAGTTTTTCCTAGCAGCGAAAAATAAGTATCTTTATCCTTCACTGTATTGATTGATGTCAACAACGGATTGTTTAAACGAAACGTCCTTATCATTAATATAGTAGATAATAATTATAGTTTGTATTTTATAAAATTATGTAATATTGTGAAAAATAATTATCTACATTAAATTATAAACAAAATCGAAAGTACAAAAGCAAAAAATTATAGCGAAATAATGGTCCTGTAATTATCTGAGCTAGCCTTGGATTCTAGTATTTTTCAACAATTAAAGTGTGTAGTTTAAATATTTTTTTAGATTTCGAAAAAAGTTGAATAATCGATAAATAACACTCACCTCTATTGCTCTATAAATTTTTTTCTTTTAAATAAAATTATTGATAATTATAATTATTCACACTATCACTAAATTGATAAAAATTTGATTTCAAAATCGGTACATGAGTAGTAAAATCACGTCCGCTCTATTGTTAAGCCAGTAGTTGACTGAATGAAATGAATGAACTCAACATTAATTGTAGAAATTTTATTATTTATTTATTTTTTATCTAGGCTTTTGTATTAAAACACATCAAATCGGATCTGATACGAAGTTTTTCGTTAATATTTGCTATACAGATGAAATACCACCACCAATTAAAGATTTAACAGAAAAAGAACTATTGGAATTACTAGATAATGATGAGGTGACTAATTATAGAATACCAATGAGTATTGGTAATGTACGTAATGAAATTGATAAAAAAGGTGATGAAGCACAATGTTGTGATATTGCAATCAATACAAAATTCTTCAATAAAATCGAATCGATACAATTGTTTAAAAATTTCTTTATAACAATCGTCTTTGAAGGATTAAACAATAAACATGGTATTGTATGTCAGGATGAGAAGATCATATTGAAAAATCGCAAGGCTTTCGGTACATTACAAATGCATCGAATACAACAAAGAGAAGTTGATAATAAAATGAAATTAACACAGAATCAACAAGAGAAAAAGGGACTAATCGAAGAAATCAATGATAATAAAACTGAAATTATATCGAAAGAAATCAAAACTCCCGAATATCGATTGTATCGCAGAAAGGATCAACCTAATTGTGTTATAGGCGAATTTAAATTTCCAGATATTGTAATCGAATTTTTTTATTATTTACAAGAATTATTAGAATATTAACGAATTATTGTTACAGATTTCGATAAAAGATCTAACTTTAGACATTGGCGAGGATCGTATATTGATCGAATCAAAATCCAAAAATTATCTCTTGGATATTTTCATTTCGTATACAATCAAACAAAATTCATGTTCATCAATTTTTGATAAAGCAACAAAGGTAAATTTGTATATTCTAGATAGTGAATGGGGTTAAAAGTTATGATTTAGATTAAATTTGGAAATTTTATTGGTCGAAGCCGGACACGAAATTTCACGACTTTGTTCAGAAATTCTAAATAAAATTATAAATATTTATTAATGATTCGACAAAGATTGACATAAATCAATAGCTTTTCCCCTCATTAAAATTCGAATGTTAATAATTATTTTTGATTATTGCAGATATTAACAATAACGATGCCTCTAGTTGGAGGATAAATTCAGTTCAACAATAAATAATTAATTATAATTAATCAAATAATTAAAAATAGGGATAACTATCAAATTTCTGTGAAAAAAGTTGGTCGTTCAATTTTCAAATAACGGAACAATTGCGGTATAATATATATTGAATTGAAACCGATCATTGCACATGTTAAATATTTACATGTTAATTCAACGATAATTTTAGGTTTATTCATCAAATTATTCTCGGTTTTTTTAATAGAATCGACATCTTTTTTCAATAATGTACAGGTGAAATTGTATGACCAACTTTTAACTAAATATCTTGTCAATAATACAAGAGTGAAACCTAGTAATGTACGTAATAATAAGAAACTCAACATAATATAAGATGGCCACATTATTGCATATGGTGGTGTTAATTCAGATGGTTGCATTATACCTAATTGGTAATTCAACCAAGCACCTATATGGATCCCAACACAAACTGAGAGAATCATCGCAGTATCGCCCCTAAAATAAAAAAATTCCAATAATAAAACTTTGTTGTATTATCCAATAATTAATAAACCTAGTAGGTGTCCATTTCACGCTATCCGGATAATAGACGATCATCAAAATTGAGATAACAAGTAATAGAAATGGTGAGGTAGGACTAGTTAATAAATAATCATCAAAGTAATCAGCCATTGGTACCAACAGTATCATTATCATCATCGCTAACAACAAACCAACAATAACATCCTACAGATATCAATATTTTTAGCATGAATTTGATTATTGATGAAATAAATTCGATATCTTACCAAAACTGCATGCATTCCAAGATACAAGCGACTTGCACAAATGATACTACACCACAATATTGCCAATATTAGCCCAACTGATAAATTGTACTGATAACGGTTCATCGTGAATAGCAGAAATGAGAATGGAAAGGCTACAGCTACCATAGCGTGTGTTGACGGCATGCCATATTCCAAAGCCCATTTGTTTTGTAATCGTTTAACTGGGGGCCCCGGTCTGGGCCAATGGACAATATCTTTGATACCCTGACCTAAATCAATCAACTACATGTACAATCATCCAAAAATTGATGCAGTTTCGTTACCGATATACATGGTTATGGTCCAAATCAGGACCACTCGCCGTCCGACAGCACCATCAACATTCCAGAACCAAAATGGTATAAAACACGAATAGAAGGCTTCATCACCCAATGACGTACCAAATATAAATAAATAATACCAAAATTTGTTTGTTATCACATAATTTTTATCGATATTTGTCGATTCTAATTGACTGTTCTCGATTGACTTGACGCCGAAATACTGTTGAATTTTCCAAACTAATTCTGGACTTTTCAAATGTGCTATCAATTTGTTCATTGTTTCTAACAAAGAATCTCTAAAAATAACTTAATTAATTAGTAAGGAATTATAAATAAAATTCGACTTGAATAAAGTTAGGTTGAAGTTTTTGAAATGATATGCAGAGCACTGCATTACCAACGTCTGCAGTGGCCTGATTTGTGCGGACCGTACCACGTGACCGTTACAATTTCAAACCACAATTTCCAATATTTACAAGAAAAAATATTAATAATCTCTTTAGAAAAAATTGAGCAAATTTTCTTCGAGAATTCGGTCAGTTTATCGAACTTTTGCAAATAATTCGAATTTATCGTTCTGAACTGTCAATTGTCATTCATTATCAAAAAAGTGAGGTTATGCTAGATTTATGGGATTTTTTTTGAAATTATAATTATAACCACATAAATGGGCGATAAAAAGCAAAATTCCGTTGATTTGAATAGTCCGAACTTCAATCCAAATCTCTACTTAGACAAATTATTCAAAGTATCGATTTCTTTGAAAAAAAATAAAATTATTAATGAGATTGTTTTCAGGAATGTAGTCTGAAACAGATTATGGATCGTGAAAGTGAAACAATTCGTGATACTCAAACTTTACATTCCGATATGCAAACGTTAGTTTACGAGAATTACAATAAATTCATATCAGCCACCGATACAATCAAAAAAGTACAAAATTCATATTAGTAATGAATTATTTTAAAATCACTGATTTTAGATGAAAGTTGATTTCAAAAAAATGGAGACTGAGATGGACCTTTTGGCGTCGAATATGGCCCAAATCACATCATTTTCAAATCAAATCAATTCAACATTACAAGATACACGACAACAAATCAGTAAATTATCAGGTGTACATACGTTATTGCAACGTTTACAATTTCTATTCAAATTACCAATGACTCTAAAGAATCATATGGAAGCGAAAAACTACACTCAAGTACTCCCCATTTAATTTAAATAATTGAATGGACCGTATATTGATTTTGTTATTTGTTGAAGGCCGTTCAAGATTACCTCCATGCCCAGCGTGTACTCGAACAATACGGCAATTTACCGTCATTTCAAGGCATAAAAACCGATTGCGAGACGATTCTAATTGAATTGAAACAACAATTGCGCAATCAATTCAACAATAATGAAATTATAGCGAAAGATTTAACAGAATCGGTGGATTTATTACTAAAATTAAACGAACCACCGAAAGAATTATGCGATGAATTCCTGCTATGTTGCGAGAAACGTTTAAATGATCAATTAGTTTTACTGAAAGATCAACTAGAACAATTCGATATTATCGATTTTATTGATACAAGTTGTACCGGTTTTTTGAGCGATTTATGTTTGATTGTTGCATCATTCTACGATATGTTTATCAATCATTATAACATCAATTTCGATGATGATAGTTTCGAAAATTATGCAACTAACGAATTGAATAACTTTGTTAAATCATATATGGGGAAATATTTCGAGTTAGTACAGAATAAGATCGACTTGGAGCAAGACATAGGCGATACGGCAACTCTAGTACAGGCTCTAGATCGGTTTTATAAGAGAATCGATGGTAATATTCTGTGTCGTGACATCGATTTTTCCAGGTTCGTACAATATTTCCGAATTTTCCAATTAATTTTTTGATTAACTCCAATTAACAGTACAGCAACGGATATTGTGATAAACGCCGGCCGGAAACAGTGCAAAGCACATTTACAACTACTGAAAATCTCATTTAACGACAATCTAATCAAATTGCGACAAAATCTACAAACTACGCCGAAATTAATCAATAATAACAACAATCAAGACGATGCCCAACGTAATTTAAACGACTTATTGAACACATTTATCGCAACGATTGTTGAGAAAATCAAGAATGTTTTGTACGATTTGAAGATGTTTCTACAGGCGACTATAAGTTTTTCGCAAAATCGCAAATTTAAAGACAGTTTCTGTATCGATAATATCCGTGAAGGTTTAATTGTGTGCTTTATACATCATATAACTGCAACTGCCAGAAGTTACTGTACTTTAATTCAAACCGATACGAAAATACCGCCAACTTTATTGTTGTTGTTGTCGAAATTATGCCTCGATTTCCGAAACAACAGTATGCATTATTTGGTAATTTGTCCATTCGATTTGGGAATTTTCATTTGAATTTATTGTGAAATTGTTGTAGTTGTCGCAAACTGACGAATTATTCGATATCGATCCTAATCAGAACTCAGCATTAACAAATGAATCTGAATTGAATTTAACTATGCAAGAAACAGCACAGGAATTATTGAATTATTACGTACGTATTCAGGGCTTAAACGTATCGCAAATGTTACGTAAAAGTATAGAGACACGCGATTGGTTGAATACAATTGAACCACGTACAGTACGTGCGGTTATGAAACGTGTCGTTGAAGATATATCAGCTATTGATGCAACTGTTGCTTTATTATACGATGATCAAGGCAGTAATACCGAACATAGTAGCGATTCCAGTCGGAAAACACACAGGTATCTCGTTATATTATCTAAATGATTGGTGTTTAATAACGAATTTTCTACAGTATTTCAGTATCTCGCCATCAATACCGCTCGAATTGGTCGAGTTACACACCAAATCATCTAGATTCAACTCTAGTATCGAATATGCATAAATTATTCAGCGAACGAATTGAAATATTCTCGACTGTTGAATTCAACAAAGTCTCAATATTGACTGGAATCATCAAAATTAGCCTCAAAGTAACCCAATTCAATTACTAATAAAATCATTGATTTATAATTGTATTTGTAGACGTTTATGGAGTGTGTTCGTTTGAAGACTTTCAGTAAATACGGATTACAACAAATCCAAGTCGATACGCACTATTTACAATTATATCTATGGCGATTTGTGTCCGATGAAAAGTTTGTATTCAATTATCATCAACTGTTTGTTTTAATTAATTTGATTTTCAGTTTGGTGCATTTTCTATTGGACGAAATCCTAGGTTCGGCTGTACATCGTTGTTTAGAGCCTGTACTAATGGAGCCCAGTGTTGTCGATATAATTTGTGAAAGAGGTTAAGTTTTAAATAAATTTTCCAATATTTATCTTTTAAATACATTATGTATTGTTTTGTTTGCAAATTCTTTATTAAAAGCCTCATGTCATCTATAGTTGATAACATATCTGTTATTTTATTAATAAAAAAATAATTGCGGTGTAAATAAATCGAAATCGGCAGCCAATTTCTCTATTAATCGACAATTGAAACACAACATTAGAAAAGGTATTGTTTATTTGTATTATTCTTATAATTATAATAGTTAAGGGGCTGTAGCTAATGGATTACGTACAACGATAATTACAGCATCGCCTCGTAGAAACATCTTCGATATAAATCGGTCCTTATTCACCGGCTTCGCCTTCTTTTTACCTTTTCCAGGCCGTGGCAATTCCGTCCACATTTCCTTGACATTTTCCAAAACAATATTGCAATGACGATCGAACGCTTTAACTCGTCCCAATAATTTCTTATTGTTGCGGCAATTTATTAATACTTGTGTATTATTTTTAACAGATTGCGTCAATACTGATAATGGGCCAGTGTTGAATTCTTCTTCTTCGCGTGCCTGCAATTCGTCGGCGGTCATCTCGGATTTTGGTTTAGTTAAAGCCATTTTTCGGTGTTTTTTTTCGAAACAATTACGTTTTGTTAAATTAGGTTATGACGGACTTAACCTCAAATCAACGCAAAAGTGATGCTATTGTTGGTTGTTTTGTTTGGGCTGAGTTGGCGATAGTGCGGCGCGATTTTCGAATTTGAATCGATTCCTTGCTAGAGTCTCTGATGGAATGTTTATTGGTAAATATTGGAGGATTATCGTCAACTTTGGACTTGGTAAATAGAATTAATTTCCAAAATTTTGTAAATATTGATAATTAGATAGACAACAACCCTTAATTATATAAATTTGACGATTTTACAATAATTTTGGACATTAGAAAGACGGCGATTATACCAGTCTGATATTAAGTAGTTGCACTGACGCCTATGTTGTTAAAAATTAGACTTTAGTGTAGCTACTTTATATGAGATTTTCGGTAGTAATTCATCAATTTTATTAACATAATAAAGGTGAGTGTTATTCTTTAAAATAACAGTATAAAAGAGAGATACAGAAAAAATTCACAAAGCACGAAAATCATTAATAATATTTAATGGGCAATTTAGCAAACAACTGGTGCCTGTGAAACGTGGGGCACCCATCTATTCAAAAAAAAAAACAAAACACAAAACGTATATATGCAAGCAGGAGGTAATACAGCAACACATTATCCTATTTGTTTAGAGAAGTACAGCAATAAATGGGATTTTTTTTTAATTTAAAATTATAGTTGGGTCCATCTTGTACATTTTCATTCATCCATCCAATAATTCATTGCTAATATGTGGTGTAATTGGGAATGATTGGCCTAGAATTTTCCAACGTTTCTCTCCATCACGTTATTGTTATTAATTTTTTTTTTTAAGTGTCTTTAAAGATGAAACAGGAAATCATAACATGTTAATGAGGAAGTTGAATTAAAGAAAAATTGAATCTGACACTGTTCTCGTAGAGAAAAGTCGCGTTGATTAATTGAATGTAGGATGGGAATTAGTGATTTATTTATTAAATTTTATTGTTTACTCACCTTAAATTAAAATCGATCGATAATCAAACTTTCGAGGCGCATTTCTGTCAATTGAAATCAATTATTGTCGCGGTTTTTTGTTTTCGGAATTGCTCGATTCCATCTGGGAAAGTTCTACAATAATTTCGAATATAATCGCAATCAATTATACATGAACAAAAAAAATTGTATGATCATTTATAAATAGTAATAAAGCTTTTATTCATAGAAATACAGAGTGTATCTACCACAATAGAATAATAACATGTACAAAGGAAATAATCTCTTAATTTAAGTTAAATTAACACAGGGATGTGGGCTTCACATATAAACCCAATTGACTCTCATTAAACATCAGTGACAGACTTTAACGCGTCATGTGTGCTCAAAACGCTACTTTCCTCCATAAAAAACCACACAATAATCCCAAATTATTATAGTATAAAAAATTTGTGTAATTCACCCAAAAAAAAACGTGAGTATCCCATTTTCGAAATTCCAAATTTATGGTAAATAAATCCCGATTACATTGTTGAAATAATAATAAATTTACAATATTTGATTATTAATAAACAAGACAGATCCCTTATCAATGACCTATAATCTTTCAAATGATACTAAATGATGACCTTTACAGGTCAAATTTTCTTTATTATAACAAAAATAATATTCGTTCAGTGATCGTAGACAGTTGTTACCGAAAATGACAAAATTTCGTTTGGTGATAATAAATTCGAATCGATTATTATCACCGAAGAAATTCCACCCTTATCGATAATTCGATCGATAATTTTCACCCCCATATAGGGGTGTATTGTGGAGTCTTTGGCCGCAATTGGCGCTAATGATTTTCGATAAAAAACAGTTTTTTTATTCCGAAAATTCGGTTATATTCTAGAAATGGGACAATTTCGGAAATTTCAGTCAAGTCATCGGATTCGAGTGCGCAAGTCCGGCTAATTGGGACCGAATTTTCACTTTCGTTTGGATTTTTTCGAATTTCCATTGATTTTCTTTGGATGAATTCAGCCGTTTTCCTTGTAATAACCGACGATTTTTGTAGTATTTCGTGTATTATGTGTGTGTTATTCAATTTATATAGCCGGCAGACGTTTAATTTATAAAGGGTCGTTTCAATTAACCTTCGGCCAACTCAACTTGACTTAAAAAAAAAAAATTGAATGAAAGATGGAATAAAGACGTGGTAACGATTATCATTATTATTGAAATTAATAAACACAAATATCAATAAGGTTTCATCAAAGGTATGTGGCTTTTATTATCGCAATAATTGATTTCAATTACCGAATTTGTTAAATTGCCCTTTTAATAGATAATTAAAATCATGACTGTGTAAATTATTTGGTAGATTTTCCGTGTGTTTTTTTCTCTCTTTCTCTCCTGTTGTTTTAGTTTGAAAGTAAGAATTTTTTCAATACTGCCCTGTTACTAAGTACTAGTGCCGCAGGAGTACATTCGACCTCCTGCTGCTCAAGTGCTTATCAATGGGAACAGAAGAGACGTCTTTCGATAAAAAAAATCGAATTATAGCAATAATCTCGATATTTTTTTTTGATGGTGAGTATTTGAGATTAAAATTAATTCAAATTTTAGGTCCATATTTCGAATAAGTCGAAAAGGCCATCATCTCGATTGAAATTCAGCACAATGGTGAGCATTTTTTCAATAAAACTCGATAGAAAATTCAACAGATTGATTTTAGAGATAATTTTGGAAATTTCGCCCCAAAACTCGACCAAGTTATGGATAATTCACAACTTTTCCCGAAGAATTACAACCAATAATTTTTATAAATTTCGGTAATTAACAGCGTCATCTAGTATCAGGAAGAGAGACTATTTTGAATAGTCGATTGTTTCATTAGATGGCACATTGAGTATCTGAGACTACAAATCAATTTTTTTATCAAATTCGATTTTCCAGATTATGCCGGTTTTTTATGAACCATCGTCAATTTATTATTCGTCCGGTGGAAACGATATATTAGAGATGGGACATTGCTAGGAGAATACCAATGTTCTCCCATCTGATCTCACTCATCTCCAACACAAAGCCGGATCAAGATGAAGATGGGGACTTTTTGCAGAATGACTCCACGGAAATCGTCCAATACGGATAATCTAGTTTTCTATTTTCATTTTACAGTAGACAACTCACAGTGCTTTTCTCGAAGGAAATCGGGATATCTCACTAGATTTTTATCGCAATTTCAATGGACTCGACAATTTTATTGGACAACTGTAACTTCCGAATTTTATCGAGCTGACATTATTATTAATGGCATTGCGAAAATACCGAAAATCTAGTTGACCAATAAAATTTTGAAACGATAATGAACGACAATTGATCGACGGGAAATGGATGGAAATTACCGAAAATAATTACAAAAAACTCAAGTTTCCATAACACATCTATGGAAGGGATAAGTTAGTGTAGAGATGGGACCTCTGCTGTATGTTGGTTCTATTTTCCATTATTTTTCATTTAGTTGTCCATTCGTTCATATGATTCTATCTCTCTTTCTCTCTATTGTCGTTTGTTGGAATGTCAACGCGATTAAAATAATTTACGACACCATTTAAAATCGGCTTTAATGATTACCTCGCTCAACTCTCACTCTTCAATGTTAATATAAAATACTTAATCTACACACATACAGGTATATATATATATATATACGTTATATACCTATCCATTTTGCTAGGGTGTAGGTATATATAGATGTAGATTTGAGTGGAGTGGACTTTACTCTGGTTTTTCAGGCTTTAGTGCCCGGTCCTAAATCAAAGGTTAATCCAACCAATGTTTCATAAATTATTTCAGCTACCAAACACTGCATTATACACATATTATATAAAGCTTCGGTATCATTCATCTGGTTATATATATCGCATTAATATCATAAAAACAAAAATAATAATAATAATAGAAAATTCATTGATTGTTTTCAATTAATTTCGATGAAATATTGTCTTTGAGATTTCCAATTTTTATGAAAAGTTCAGATGAAGCCCCAATCACTCACCTAATCCCATCCCCTACACCACCAAATTGGCTGAAATCCATCCCTAAAGCGGCTTAACAAATTAACAAAGATGATCGATAACGAACTTGATCTCAAGACATTCAGTATTGATATGTTATTAATAAATGTGGGAAATTATCGTTTTTAAATTGGGCCCATCTAATCGATACTGGCTCATTCATATTCATTTGTTCGAATTGAATTAGATTACCGGCAATTGAGCTAGCGAGATTATTTCAAATAATATTATTGTATAGGAAAGAATAGAGAATGTCTGGCAATCGAGTGATAAAACTAGACTATAGGTAGATTTAGATAGATTAAGATAACTGTTATTGTGGCTCTACTGCAATCGTCTCCTTTCAAATGTCTTTAATCTAGGAAAACGTCCGAATTGATAACGAAAAGAGCGCGGAGACGAGAAAAAAACAAGAGCCGAAATAAATGCGATTGATTCTTCGCTATTTTTCCCGCGATTTATAGTTTCAATTTAATTCCATTGGAATTTGTTTTATATATATATATAAATTTGAATAAAACAACTATTTATAGTATGATTGCGGAAAATTCCGGAAATTTAGCGTGTCGATCATAAATAAAGTGATATCGGAAAATTTTCGAAATGATCGCAACAAATTTTTTTCAATAAATATTGTATGTATATAATAAAAATGATTTTCACTGAAAACTATCGGGGGGAAATGGTTGAATTATGGGGGGATAATCGTAATGGGCAATAACTGACACCATTCCTCACACAAATCTGTCATCTTCTCGATTTCCTCGTCCATCACTCCCATCTTTGTTGTTGGGGCATTTCTATAAAATCGAGAATGAAAACTGGATTTTCGTCTAGGCAAGGAAATTGAATTTGTG
>JAZBGZ010000370.1:2563-16787 GCA_037414795.1 Stenodera caucasica | reverse complement strand
TTGTCTAACGTATTGTTTCTAGTTGAGAAAACTCCTATCAAGAAATATTAGACGATTATCTACGATACGTGTGATGGAATCTAAAGTTCAAAAGGGCTTTGTTCCGGGCTGGTGGAAAAAGGCGCTCTATAGACGCGCAATTGTCGGCAAAAGACACCGAATTAATTAGCAAACACACTAACGAATCTCGCTCACAATTGAATTCGACCGTTTCATTTTCGTTTTATTTTTTGGAAAAATTCCGTTAGTTGGCCGTGTCGAATGGAAGTTGAAATGTTTGAACTGCATATGATAATTTGTGTGTTTTTGTTTGAAAGAGATACGATGATTGGTCTAATTGGAAAACTGTCTGATTTGTTGAAATATTGACATGCGAATTACTCGAATTGAAAATTCGTCGAATATGTTATTAAATAATTAAAATTGAACCGGTTTATATGTATAGCAAATTAGCATGACGGAAATGCGAATTGTTGAGAATCAACCCCGATTTTCATGATAAATTTCCAATTGTTAATCGAACTGTTTTTCTGTATCGATTATCGGACAATAGTGTTGATTATTTGTTGTATGAATTGTCCTGATTGAAATCCACTCAATTTGAATAAAAATATCCCGTTCTCGCCATCTATAAATGGATAGATGTTCGATTTTTGATAAAAATTGATACGGTTTAGTTATAGAGCTCGAATTGGGCGTCGATGACGATCGGCGATGATGATGATGATGATGATGACGATGACTACGCACACATACACCATATTGACATGAAGAAGAGTGATAACGTTGATATCAGTGAATATAGACGAACGATGGAATGGCACCAATCAACCGCGAAGAAGATAAATGAAATCTGCTGTATACATTTGTGAATGCGCTCGAACCAGACATTCGAAAATACAGTCTGTTCCAGCTACAATGTCAATGTTCCATAAAGACCTCAGTTTTCGGCTTTCTAAATCCTTAGAGATCACGCAAAAAATTGTCCGAAATATAAAAGTGAATATATGGATATTTTTGAAATAGATCCAATCTTTAGTCTCAACTAACCATACGGAAGACTTTTTTGCTAGCCATCATTTTTCTTTGTTTATTGCCGTTGCTAAGGAGCACATCTATTCCTCTCATATAAACTTAATTGTAGTATTGAAAATGATGGCTAGCGAAAGAGTATCGTGTGCCTTAGCAACGAGATAATGTTTCATCTTGAATTCCGTCAAGGTCATTTAGATCGTTCCTTAATTTTTCTATACGTGGTCCAAGAGAATTGAGAAAAATTTGAGTTGAGAGATGAAATTCTTAAATATTCAGAACAAATATTGATGATTTTTCAAATAAAAGTTAATTTCCAGTCGTTCTGAATATCGATCACCTCAACGAAAGTTTCACACTCTATCTGGAACGGACTGTATTTATATGTCATTCCATAATATAAGTACACAGAATAATCGATTTTGTGTCCAATTTTTATGTTTAAAAACTAAATTTTTGATTCGCAATCGGAGACTTCCAATTCATTTTACCCATAAAATATTCACAAACAATAACTATCTTTATCTGTCATTTTTTTTTTTGTCCTTGTCCGAGGACAATATAGCCTTATAACTGTCACATCGACCCCTTAATACCGGGCCGATAGATTCGTGGGGGTGGAAAATATACTACCCCTCTCCACCGCTGCAACACACACACAATCAATTAGGTTAGTCGAAAGTCTGGAGAGCTTTCTTCCTTTTTCGGAGATTTAATTAAGACTTCGAGACACACACACTTACACATATATACATGTATAGATAGGGTGAGGATAGTTGTGGCTAATCACGGCGAAGACGCCCTACCCTTAGAGATTAAACGACACCTCGTCCATCTTTCTACATTTGGACTCTTTTCCAATTTGAAAAGGCAGCTGACAATGGATAAATCACGCACACATACACATTAAACAAATACAAATACGCACAAATACAATGACAGTTCGGTTAAATCGCGAATTTTTAATCAAATAGAAATGAATTTTAGTTGTTTTTTTTTTTCTGTTGCCGGAAAAGATGGGGTAGGATGGAAATTTCGAATGGAAATTTGTTCGTTTGAATTCTTCAATTTCAAACTAATTGGGGATGGTGGCGAACGGGGAAGAAAAGCGATGGGCCACAGAAATTATAGAAAAGGGTAGGTTGAGCTTGAAAGAAATCGGAGACGAATCAAAGGGGGAATCGTATTCGATTTTTTTCCGTTTGTTTTAACGGGGGCTCTCAATATTGTAGTACAGTTGTAGTCGTTTATAATAAGGGGGTTGAAATTTTCAATTTCATTATTTACATAATCAACCAACAGTTAAAATTTCCGTTTAGAGAGACTGCGGCAATGAATTTTCCATTTTATAATAATTTTTAACAATCTTGAATCGCTCCCAAAGGTAGGGTGAAACTTCCCCGAAATTGTTCGCTAATTTCTATTATATTTGAGGTGGTGATTTGCCGAATTGGTGAAATTAACATAGTAGGAGCGTCGCGATTTTTCCCTTGAAACTTGGGAAAATGCCGAAAACTAATTCCAACAGTTACAACGAAAAAGTTTCGTTTGTGAATTAAAATTTCAGTTGGAAATCGTAGAGTGTTGTGAAATTGAGACATTCACCGAAAATGGCTGGATATTGGTGGAAAATTTCGCAGCTTTCAATCTGACAGGGACAACATTAAAATTTGAGCGAGTAATGCCAAAATTGTGCCCGATAAAATATTAAAACAGGAAACTCTTTTATGAGCGCGAACACTCACCGAACATTTCATAAAGTGGTTGAATAAATATAAATATTGACGGAAAATCGGGAAAATCGGCTAGAATGCGACGACAAAAATTGATTTTTTTCCCGACGAAAAGGAGAAAAAAACGCCCACTTGACAGTCTACTTGAACGGGAATAATCTGCTGATCCCTGGAGATCGTCTCTGCATCCAATTTCGATAAATGGGAAATTCAGGTATTGTCTGTGTATTCTGACATTGTCGGGAATGCGACAATCCTAATTGAATTACCTTTATTTCCGATTTTTCGGCCAACGGTAATCGACGAAAACAGGTCTTTTTCGCTTATAATCAGTCGATAATCAGCCAAATTGGGTCATTTTGAATAACAATCGGCATTTCTCTCTCGTATTTTCGACGCAAATTCTCAACGATTTCCATCAGAAAAACCGACATTTTTCGACGTTTTCGTTTGGATCGCGCGATCTCTCAACCAGCGCGATTGAAGGGCTCAGCCCTGGCGAATTTGGCCCTTCAATTGGAAAACTCGCATTCTTTCGATAATTTCGTATGATTGGATGTGCCTGGTTTCGAGGGGTCAAATTTGATGTTTTCACGAATTCAAGATTAAACACATACTTCTTCGCTAGCCATCATTTTTGTTTACTGCCGTTACTAATTGTAAGGAGCACTATACTTTTTCCCTAGCCATCATTTTTAATAATACAATTGACTTTATATGAGAGGAATACATATGCTCCTCACTAATGACAATAAAAAAGAAAAATGATGGCTAGCGAAAAAGTCTTTCTCATATACTTACATAGAGATGACAATTTAAAAACTTGCTATTGGCGATATCTTCAAAACCAACAAAGATAGCAAAAATCGCACAAACCCGTTTGGGTAATACGGAGAGGGAACTAAGATGGTATGATGCATAACTCACCCCTCCTACCCCTAAAGCTCCACCTACCCCAATTATAAAATTTTAAATAGCAACCCCCTACCTGTGATACATCGTTGAAAAGCTCTTGAAAAATGCTATTCAGCAGTACTAAACAATGTGACATTCTATCGAACTCATTTTCGACTATTTTGAAATTTATAGATTATATTCGATAATCATCGATTCATAATAATAAATGCTGAAAATGATAGGCCAACGATTGTAGAGTTTTTCCAACTGAAAATGGGAAATCCTAAGGCTCGCTTCTTATTCAGATGAAAAATAAAATCATTTTCAGCATTTACCTCTCTTATTATTATGAATAGATGATAGTTGAATATAATCTTCAAATTTCAAAATATTAACAAATGTTCGTTTGGTACTACTGAATAGCATTTTTTAAGGGCTTCTCAATGTATCACAAGTAGGGGGTGCTATTTGAAATTTTACAGTTGGGGTAAGTGGAGCACATTACCCAAACGGGTTTTTGCGATTTTCGATATTTTTGTTGATTTTGATGGCAAGTTTTCGAATTGTCATCCTGTATAAATATTAATTTAATTATTTTAATTCGCCGGGTTAATTATAGCTAAAGAAGATTCATTTCAATCGAGTCATATATAATTTTTGATTCGTAGTTCGGCTCACTATTTCTATCTTATCTTATTTTAGAATTTGGTTGAAAAGAAGTGGACTCTAATGATTATTGATTTGATGTAATAATTAAGTTTTTTGATGAATAGTCGAATTTTCGGCGACTTTGATTAAGTTCTCAGCTATTTGGGCGAAGTCTTAGAAACAGATGTTGGCTAATTCGGTTTTTTTTTTTTAATTTAATAGTTTGGTTTGTGGAATTGGCGCGTATAATTGATCCGTTGTAGACTTATGAAAGACGATTTATATTATATTTCAGTTGCATATAACTGAAACTAGAACTACATCTAGCTATTTCACGAACGATGGCATGAAAGTATTACGATCAACTGACATGGATGATATACAACCTTACCTTGTAATAACATCACGTAAACTATAAGACAAGCCCGTTGGAAAATCGACAAACATATTGCCGCTTGAAAGCGTACAAAAAGCATTGTCAGAGAAGAACGATCCTGACATTCTATAGGTGTAATATCGTTTACGTTCCCCTCTATGCCCGCCAATAATTTAAAATGACACGGATTTCTCACCATCGGTCTATAGAATATAATTTAATAATTTTTCGTAAATTGCGCTTTTCTATGGGCAACCGGATCGATTCCCAACGAATATTTCCTCTAGTTCTCCACTAGCACGTGTACATTATGTATCCGGTATGGTCGGAATGATTTGCAGTTCCGGCCAGGGTGAGTTTGTGAGGTGACAGCATCAAGATAAATCAGACAACTATGTAGGTCGGAATGGTGCCTGTAAACTTCCCCGAGATGGAACAGAGATAGATGCGGACGTGGATCGCAACTCTCTCACCTATCTAGCAACCGTACACGAAAATCTGACAATGTTCGACTGAAATTCGATCGACTACAGCTCCTGTGTGTTTTTCTCTTCTTGTTATTGTCGCCGTCGTCGTACATTCACGTGCCTGGTGCCTATTCGGCCCTATCCGATAGTTCGCATTTAACAGCGAAACGATCAAACTTGAAAAAGGTTTGTTTTTATATTTCGAACGCACTATTGTCACATCGGTAAAGTTGGTCGTTTTAATGTTGTTGATACGTTTTTATATTTTCGTACGGAAGATATAGAATCGCCATTTATCAAAACTTTTCTACCTTGTTTTCGAACATTTGAAGCTCGACTCTATTGTTTTGTTCGTCGTCGAGAGTAAAAAAAAAAATTGGCTAACATTTCAACCAAATAACAATCCGCTCTCTCTCGCTATATATAATCCAATTAACACACATTTTTCGAGTGTTTTGTCTTTGTTTCTAGTTCTAGTCCGATACGAAATTAAAAACAAGACTCGCCAACTGTATTTCGAGTGTCTAATTTACATGCACATTTAATTGGACATTTTAATTCCGCCATCAGGCAAGTCACGTCTTGCGAAGTGGTTGATTAATTGCAAGAATAAAATTGTCGTTTCGCCCCCACAAGACCGCGAGCCTCGCCACCCACTCACCCCCTCCCTCTCTCCACCCAACTTCTATTACGCTCTCTTGTCGTTTGTTTCGGAATTTAGTTCGCTTGAGCTTTTGCAATCTTTTACATTTTAATGTTTTCTTATCTCTTTCTATTTTCGTATAATTCCCAGTGTTTTTCTTGGTTTTTAGTTTTCGGTATCGTCAGCAATTTTATATGAAGTAGAGAAAGCATTGTTATACGCTACATCTAAACTCAACAATGAACTAGTCGACGAAATAACGATCCATTTATACGTTTTTGCACAGCCCCAATAATTGTGGTGGAAAAATATCAATTTCCGCGGAATTAATCCCAGTTGAAATGATGATGATTTTTTTTTTGTTGATATTCTACGTGATATTTCGATGACAATCGAATAAAGATTTTTCCATGTCAACGCAGATGTTTCTTTATTACAAAACAACTGTCACCAGCTGGGAAATTCTCGATGATGTTTGTAGAAGAGATAGGGAAAGACAGTTTATATACACTGGCACTGTCAGAAAGTCTGTATTTAATAAGATTGTGCGGAAGTCGCACAGTTTTGATGTCCAAATTCTGGTGCCAATTTTATTCTAATATCAATCTCGATGGAATTTTATTGAAAGCGAAATAAATGGAAACTCTCACCGAATATAAACGGGATGTTCGATGGAAATCGAAAAACTATTAAAAAGTCTGATTAATTGAAAATCTACACCCGGCGCATCCACCATTTTTACTAAAATCCATATTTCTCCCGCTTATGAGCCGATTTCTGCAAATAATCCCGAATCCCTCCAAAACTAGGAAGAATTGGAGTGATTGTAGGCAATTTTGCGGGACTCCAATTAAGATTTCAACGAGAACGAGTTTTTTGTTGAAATTTTCATTATTTGATCAGATTCCAACAAAATTCATGCAATTAGAAATCCCGGTTAATCAAAAAATTTGGGATTGTAGAGTAAATATTGATCGAATACCGACTGAATATTGAAAGACCTTAGAATAAGATTTATCGTAAAATGAATAATTTCGGATTTGTTACAATTTCAACTGGGAAATTCCGATCGAGTTGACAGGATTTCATTCGCATATCCAGATAAGGATATGGACCTTCTGCATTTGAGAATGAATATGGGCGAAATTATAGGCAATTCAATGGAATTGCTGCGATCGAAATATTTATGATTTCATTGAAGGGTTATTATAGTGGAATTCCCGGATGAATTCCATCGAATTTATCTGCTATATCGCAAAATTTGGGTATAAATGCGATTTTAGACTGTTTTATGATTAGTTACAATGGCCAGTAAGTCTATATTTTAAATTTAGAGAGATTTACTGGAGCTTTGATTTCAAGTATCTAGAACGCAGCTGTTTCTGATAATTTCAATTGAAAGAGCTAGAAATTCTCTAATTATTATAGAGACTATTAAGATTGAGATAACTATGGAAATTTTCGCCCGGCGCAACCGCCATTTTCGCACGCGCTAACTTAAAAAATCATATCTCCCATATTTATCGACTAATTTTAAAGAAATTAACACCATTTCACGCGGAATTTCGTCTTGAATGCGCCTGCATAATTTTTGTGTCGTATGATTGAAAATTCTTGAAGCTGGAGTCAATTTTGTGACATTAGTGTAGCCAAATTCTTATGGTTATTCTGATGGATTTTTTGCTCATCATACACAATTTCATCTCAGCTAAAATTGGCGAAAAATCTCGTATGATTCAGTCAATGTCAGGGGAAACATATTCACAATATCACAATTTTGTTTTCAAGAATTTTGAATCAACCTACCACGAAATCTACTTTTTGTAATTCGAAATTGAAGAACAAATTTTGGAAATAACATAATTCGTCGGCCGACGCATCCACCATTTATAAAAAAATATTCAGGGAATCGTATTTCTCATTTCAATTAAGAGAGCTAGAAATTTCCAGCTAATTATTATAGAGACTATAGCGATTGAGACAATTATGGAAATTTTCGCCCGGCGCATCCACCATTTTTACGCGCGCCAACTTAAAAAATCATATCTCACATATTTATCGACCAATTTCCAAGAAATTAACACCATTTGACGCGGAATTTTGTCTAGAATGCTACTGTATAATTTTTGCCTCTCATGATTGAAATTCGCGAAACTGGAGTCAATTTTGTGACATGGCTACAATCGACGTATTTATGATTCCATCAGGGTAGCCAAATTCTTATGGTTATTCTGATGGATTTTTTGCTCATCATACACAATTTCATCTTAGCTAGAATTGGCGGAAAATCCGTATGATTCAGTCATTATCACAATATCACGATTTTGTTTTCAAGAATTATAAATCAAGCTACCACGAAATCTACTTTTTGTAATTCGAAATTGAAGAACAAATTTTGGGAATAACATAATTCGTCACCCGGCGCATCCACCATTTATAACATAAATATTCAGGGAATCGTATTTCTTATATTTTTCAACCGATTTTTATTGAATTAACGTAGTTTAGTTTGGAGTGCATTTAAACAATATTTTTTCGGGTGTGCTTTTTCGCACAATGCTGAATCGCATTCAATTAGAGTCTTGATTGAGAAACTGTTACAATTAAATATTTAGGTCAAATTTAGTTCGGCGATAGTTGTCTTTGAGATTCCATCAGAATTGTAATTTTCAATTTCCATTACAATAGCCAATGAAAAAGACGCCGTAAATTCGATGAGATTGTATTTCAGCTTGGATTTGTTTTCCAGTATCTTACGACTTTGCAACTTGCAAAAATATTAAGTAGTAAACTTTGTTGGACAACTTTGAATATTTATAATGCCCTATTAGCAATTATTATCCATGTACTTAGATAAATTTGAATTTACTGTTGTTGTGTGGGAAATCGAAAAATGCAACAAATAAAAGTGTGTAAAAATTTTCAAAATTGCTCCCTTGACTAGTAATATTTAGAGATTTGTTTAAAGATAAACTGAGGAAAATTGGACACCAGCCAGCATTTCATAAAATTATTCCAGTTTTTTTTCCCGACAACTAACACAACGACCGGTTATTTATTACTTTTAACACATAAATGGACAATTTTATACGACTAAAGGGAGAAATTGACGGTGAGTTTTATTGTATCATTCCCACCGAAATTATTCAATTTATTGTTATTATGACTGAATTTTTCATTGTTAACAGACGTTTCATGTTCGATCATGGGGCATCAATTTGTGATGTTTGTATGGCGACGTCAAGTTTCTTGGTTGATGAATTAAAGAGTTTCACATTCAAATTTTCTCTCGCAAAGTTATAATTGCTAAATAATTGAATTTTCTGCACTGTTGTATAATGTCATTGCAATTCTATTCCGAAAATCGAGTCTCCGACTGACTGACTGACTGACTTGCTAGCTCGCTTGGTTAGTTGGCGTACAATTCACTAATCAAGTTTGGTTGACTGTAATTTGCCGAAGTTTGAAAATTCCACGATTTCCACTTAGTCCAGACGTTCTCTATTTATTCGAGAATGGGCGGAAAAAAAAAATAATAATAAAAAAATTGCGGATTGTAGTTGATGAATATCGCACAAATCATGGGAAAAAATGATAGAGATCCTTTATTTTTTTCCAGTCTACGATTGTGCATCAGGCATTGACTAATCTGTCTCTGAACCTCGAAATAGTGACCTCCACCATTACCGAAACGAAGGAGGGCCTCCTTCCTGTCACTTACATTATCCTTCGTTTCTTTGTCAAATGATTACTCGCTCGTCTCCCTTCATGCTGTACAGCACAAAGAAATTTATCTCGGTTTTTCCACATCAACGTCGCTGCGATTCAATAATTCAAAAACAAAATATTTACATTTTACCAGCGAAGTCTGCTGCATACTCCAATATACAACTACTCTATCCAAATGATGATGATAATAATAATAATAATGGAAAGAGTTGAATATCTAATCTGTTAGTAAAACTGGGAAAGTTCATTTTTATTTCCCCGGTTACTGCCACCACGTCATCCCTCTAAAAACCAGATAAAAATAATAAAACAGTCTCTTATGCGATATTAAAAGCGCCATTTTAACGATTAAACCGAAATAATCGCTATGAAAATATCAAGCGTGTTATTATCCTCTGGCGCTTAACACGTACATTTTATAGGTAGAAAGAGAGCCATATTATCCATATCCATAGATTTACAATCAACATATAGAATTTTCATAGACTTCCTTATCCCGTTTATAATAAAAATCATATGACCGAAACTAGAGCATAAACACAAAGATTTCGACTTTATCGAATCGACGATCCAAAAAAAAAACACCGATGTTCATTTGTCACAGTATTTCAATTTTCAATAACAACAACAACAACAACAACAACAGAAAAAGACAGACGGCAAACTTCCACAAATTGAGAGAAAAGAATAAACCAATTTAACTTAGCAAGAAACTCAATTATATTTTATATAGTGATAAGATAATTAACAACCACTTGAAAATTTCTCGACAAAGTAATGCTTTTAGTTATGTTCTGATTTCTGTTAAGGAAGCTTTTTATTTTGCCCTATAAAGCGGCCCATTGACGTTGATCATTGTGACTGTTGCGCGCCATAAATCGCGCACAATATAAATCTGCCGGATTCGAGCTTTAATTAAAATTCAATACGAAAAATTATATTATTCTGCAACATTCGAGATTGTTCACAAAATAAATATAATCAAGAATGTAGTGACGGAAAGGAAATGAGATCTGCCACGTATTTTAATTAGATTTTCGAGTTGCCTCACACGTGATGACGTGGCAGATGATCGATTTCAGTTTTCGACATCTCCAAACAAACAAACAACAATAATAATAATACTAACAAACGTTATTTGAGACTAAGTCTTTATAATTTCATTATCGGTTAGAATAACAGGCGCGCAACTTTTTGCCAGATTGAAATCATTATCCCGTTATTTTTTTGTTTTGTTGTCGAATTTTTAATGAATCACCACTACAACACAAGAACATTGGAAATCGGAGAAGCCGAATCCCCCAATCCATTCACCGTCAAAGTCGATTCGATTCGAATCACAGTAGAGATGGGGGAGATGCAAATTCGACAACTTGAGTGTTGGTGCAACTCTCGAAGGACTCTGCCCATTTCCGGCCTGTCAATACAAATTTATAGTGCCTCAAAGCCGGATTGATTCGGGTAAGTCGCGCTCTATATCTGGCGACAAAAAGCATCGTCCAATCGCCGCTTTATTATTACATTCATTCGATTCGCGGTGGCCAACCATCAACAATGATCGACAAATAGCCACGTTTGGTGGCCGCTTTAGTCGTGAACTATGCGTTATACTTACCCGTTTGTCTCGTGGTTGTCTTTCTATTTAATAAATGTGGGAAAGGTCTAGAAAGGGCCAGAAATGAAAGACAATTATTGTTTATTTTGAACAATGTCCATATTATATTTTATCCCACATACACACGGCACGTTGTGAACCTTGTCTTATCATTGTTAATAATTATATATATGTACATTGTAGAACGTGTAGTTTAATTATTTTTTTGTTATTTTTTTTTTAGATATACATGAAGGCCCGGATTGTAACATTATTTTTTTGTTTTTCGTCAATCTCTTTTTTTTTTAATTGCCGAGCACAGTAGCGTCCCGCTAATGGTCAAAACTATAATTTTTTTTTTGTTTAATAAGTATTGACCAATTAGCAGAGGCTGAACAACATAATAATTTTATTTTGTTAAATTTTCGTTATTTTATTAATTATTATGTTACAAACTCTATCTGTACAGTCATTCTAGAATTTCATTTTTTTTTTGTAATTAGCAGCAATATCGCCTTCATTTCATTTTACTATTATTAGATTTTTTTTGTTTTTAATTATTATTATCATTAGTGTAAAATCTTGTTCATAAAGTACGTACTTACAAGTTTAAATTGTTCAATAATAATAATAATTCTTATTATTTATTTTAATTATTACAATAATATAATTTTTCTTACTTAATGTAAAAGTCAAAAGCGTCCACAGAAGGAATATGGTTATTGCTTTTTTATTGCAAGAAGCCGTGTACGGCCAATAATACAATGAGTTATTTTCAATAATAATAATATTATTATTATCAATAATAATAATAATACAAAAACGGCAATATTCGAAATTTCGGAATATCATTAGAAAAATTACCAACTGAACAGAACTGCGATAGTTCGAAATATCGAATATTGACGCTCATTATTTATAATTTATATATAATATTTTTATATAATAATAGATGGATTTGTAGGGAGAAGGGATTGGATGAAGGGACTGCAACACAGGGACATGGCAGATATTGTTGAAATAATTCCCTTATTTTATAAGAGAATTATTCAAACAAAATCTCGACCATACGATCTACTCGCTTAAATTTTAATTCATTTCAAATTAGAGTATATGTCACGTGTATATCATAATATCAATATATACAGCTTGTATACACTCAATTATTCCCTTTAATTGTTACAATAATCAACAGAAAAACGTTAAAAAATACGTATTATTATTTTGTTTTTTTTTTTTTGGTTAAAACAAGAAGGGAATCAATTAGAGACTAACAGAGCGCGGGGCGCTTTAAGTATTCTCATTATCCGAATTAAAGGGCGCTTTATTTCAATAATTATTTTATAAACGAAATTTCCAGCTAATCAACAACTAAATCAAAACAGCGCCACACTATTTTATTATCATCTTACACAAATTAATCTGAGACGTGATTAAAATCGAATTTCAATAAATAATATTAATTATAATAATAATAATAATAATAATAATAATAATGATAATAATACGAAAAATTTGGACAGCACGATTTAATTTTCAGTGTATAAGTAAGGCCCACGATATACAGTTATTATTATTAATTTTTTTTTCAAATATAATCATACAACTGAAATTTTCACAGTGTGAATCAATATTGTCGAGATAATATTCCGTTATTATTATTTATTTATTTATTTATTTATACATATTATTTTTTTTGGATTTTTCTCAAAATTTTTTAGGGAAATAATATACGTTCTTCATCAAATATGACTAATCCCTACTAGTTTCGTCTAGAAGCCTCTAGAAAATTGGGTGGAAAGCGCGCCATAACAATTCATTATTGTAACGTAAAATTGAATTGAAAACGGGACGAAATTAAGGCGAAAATCTCGATAAAACGACGCGATTTCCGATCGTTCTCAATCGTCATCGATCAATAAAACCATAAAGAGAGAAAGAGATAGATAGAGAGGCGACGATTATTGCGAATTTAGCCAAAATCAAAATATTAGGCTTCAACTTTGATATGTTGGTATTATTGTTAGTGATTATAATCGAAATGAAAGAGCAGCAATCGTCGCTAATTTGAAGCTTGGCCTATATATATATATATATAGGTATAATCGACCGGGAGAGTAAGCTCTCGCGTCCTCGGATCGAATCGCTCGTTGTGTATGTAGATGTGCGATTATTCCAGAGCCCACAGCCGTAGAGTTTTTTTCGACAAAAATCAAAATTTTTTAGAATTGTAATGTGTAATTTGGCGTATAGTTTTTTTTTTTTTTTTAGTAAATCAATGAGGCATATTTACAAGTTTTTCCCATTAAATGAAATTAATAGAGAGATCAAGAACAACAACATTTTATTATTATTATTATATAATTTTGGTTTTTTTTTTTTTACTTTTAAATATGAGTCGATTACGTGGTGTCTTTTTTTTTATTTTTCTAAAACTTATCATCTAAACCACTTATTATAATGCAATAACACAGTTTTACAGATATCAAAATATATCAAATGAAAAACTTATTATTATTATATTAAGTATTTTTTGGTTTTTATTATTATTATTATTCATTTTTTTTTAATTACTCAATTCACTACTTTTTTGTTTTTTCAAAAAAATTTTAAACCTACCTACATTTACCGTATTGCTCTGGATTGACATTAAAATATTATTTCGGTAATTTTACCAAAAATAAAAACGCAGTCACTGTATTGACATATTAGTATTGACATATTTTTTCCAATCAATAATAAACCTAATAATAATAATAATAATAATAATTATAATAATAATAAGAATAATATACCTTTGGTCAAGTCACACCTGGAGAATTTCGCAAATTGACCGGCAAATTCAACAAACCGTACGGAAAAATCGCCGACATTCCACAACTTGTTTATCAATTTAAACGAAAAACAAAACAACAAAATTGCCTGTTTTAATTGAAAATTATGCCGAAAATTCGCTAAATTATAACGGCGAAAAAAAAACTGGACGGTATTTGTCGGATTGAATCGCGACAATAACAAATTCGAAATTGTCAACAAAATTTTGATACCGGCGACAATTCTGGTCGTAAACGCTACCTAACCCAATTTAGGGCTCTTCATTATTAA
>JAZBGZ010000369.1:27667-43545 GCA_037414795.1 Stenodera caucasica | reverse complement strand
AGATCGATTGGACAAAAAGGTGTAAGTTGTACACAACCACGTCGGGTTGCTGCTATGTCGGTAGCGCAACGTGTTTCTGAAGAAATGGATGTTGCATTAGGTCAAGAAGTTGGTTATAGTATCCGTTTTGAGGATTGTTCATCGGCTAAGACAATTTTAAAGTAAGTTGTAAAATGTTAGGTTAGGTTTTTTACCATGCCTCCAATTGAGATCAAATTTGAGAAGAGAGTTTGCTTGAAATTTACATTACTGTCGATAACTGAAATATTGGAATCTCTTCTCTTTTGTTCAAGCGATCAAAAATTTGAATTTTGAAATTCTATCCAACTTTTTGGTTTGTTTGAATGAAAGAATAATGGGATTTTATGAGTATTTTAACTTATTAATTATTTTTATTTATTTGTAGGTATATGACAGATGGTATGTTACTACGAGAAGGTATGAGTGATCCAATGTTGGAAACTTATCAATGTATATTATTGGATGAGGCCCATGAACGTACATTAGCAACTGATATTTTAATGGGTGTATTGAAAGAAGTAATAAAGCAACGTTCTGATTTGAAATTAGTTATTATGTCGGCAACATTGGATGCTGGTAAATTCCAACAATATTTCGATAATGCTCCATTGATGAATGTGCCAGGTCGTACACATCCTGTTGAAATTTTTTATACACCAGAACCAGAACGTGATTATTTAGAAGCTGCAATACGTACAGTCATACAAATACATATGTGTGAAGAAATAATTGGTGATATTTTATTATTTTTAACTGGTCAAGAAGAAATTGAAGTAGCTTGTAAACGTATCAAACGTGAAATTGATAATTTAGGTCCTGAAGTTGGTGAATTGAAATGCATACCATTATATTCATCATTACCACCAAATTTACAACAACGTATATTTGAAGAACCACCACCAAATAAATCAAATGGCGCTATTGGACGTAAAGTTGTTGTATCGACAAATATTGCTGAAACATCATTAACAATAGATGGTGTTGTATTTGTTATTGATCCTGGTTTTGCTAAACAAAAAGTTTATAATCCACGTATACGTGTTGAATCATTATTAGTATCACCAATAAGTAAAGCATCAGCCCAACAAAGAGCTGGTAGAGCTGGACGTACACGACCTGGTAAATGTTTTCGTTTATATACAGAAAAAGCATATAAAAATGAAATGCAAGATAATACATATCCGGAAATATTACGTTCGAATTTGGGTTCAGTTGTTTTACAATTAAAAAAATTGGGTATTGATGATTTAGTACATTTTGATTTTATGGATCCACCAGCACCAGAAACATTAATGCGTGCATTGGAATTATTAAATTATTTAGCTGCATTAGATGATGATGGAAATTTAACTGATTTAGGTGCTGTTATGGCTGAATTTCCATTAGATCCACAATTGGCGAAAATGTTGATTGCCAGCTGTAATCATAATTGTTCAAATGAAATTTTATCTATCACAGCTATGTTGTCAGGTATTTATATACATGAAATATCATTTATTATCTACATAAATTTAGTTTAACTATTTTTATTGTATTGAATGCTACCTAATTACAGCGTCAAAGTTCCTGACGCTTTCTTTATTAACAATAATTCTATCAATTAATGTACAAAATCAATTTATTTAAAATATTTAAACCTATGAAAGCTGCAGGAACTCTGAAAATATACCACATTTGATTAAGTTCAATTTTGAGCATGTTTGAGCCAAACATTAGAATTAATTTTAAAATACGGGTATAATTTGATTGTTCTACATAAAGTGTAGGTAATTATTTTGTAGTAATCTTGATAGAATTTGAATGTGCCTACACTTATATGAGGGCCCGTTAATAAAGTTAAGATAATAACAATAGACAATTGTTTTGCTCGAATTGTTCTGACTAAGGTAGCTCTGTAGGAAACGCTTGAGAGCGCAACTATATTGGTTGGATACGGGCAAACTGCCCTGCTCCAATGTCTTTAGTCCCACAGTGTTTCATCAGACCAAATGAGGCCAAGAAAGCAGCCGATGATGCCAAGATGAGATTTGCACATATTGATGGGGACCATTTAACATTGCTCAATGTTTATCATGCTTTTAAACAAAGTAAGTTAATTAAATAACAAAACAAATTCTAAATAATATTTCAATAAATCTTGAAAGGTATGGAAGATCCACAATGGTGTTACGATAATTTTGTCAATTATCGATCTTTGAAATCAGCCGACAATGTACGTCAACAATTGTCGAGAATAATGGATCGATTTAATTTAAAGAGAACTTCAACAGATTTCACAAGCAAAGATTATTATATTAATATACGAAAAGCTCTAGTTAATGGATTCTTCATGCAGGTATATAAATTTCTATAATAGCCCAATCTTATAAATAATACCAAATCTGGATTTTAAGGTAGCCCATTTGGAACGAACTGGACATTACTTAACTATCAAAGACAACCAAAATGTACAACTCCACCCATCCACATGTTTGGATCATAAACCAGAATGGGTTATTTATAATGAATTTGTTTTAACTACCAAAAACTATATAAGAACAGTCACTGATATAAAACGTAAGTTTTCTCTAAAATTCTTTGAACAGATTTATTAAAATTTTAATTTCTCTTAGCTGATTGGTTATTGAAGATCGCTCCACAGTATTACGATTTACAAAACTTTCCACAATGTGAAGCTAAACGACAATTAGAAATAATACAGAATCGTATGGACTCTAAACAATATCAACACGGCTTTTAGATCTTTAAATTATTTTTATGGTTATTTTTTGAATATATTTTGTGTTTAATTCTGGATTACAATGTATTTATTTAAATCCAGCTAGATTTCATTCCACAATATAACAATATATGAACTTTTTGGTAATTTTCTGCACAAAACAATCCATCTTCCTATAATAAGGTAAAATAAAACACAACATTTATTAAAGGAATAATTTATTTACAAATCCAATATATTAATATTTCACTGCAATAATTTATTTGATAAACATTTGACCGTAAAGCGCTCTTAGGGTTTTTGCACAGCAAAAATTTGTACATGTAGGAAAATGCTATTTGAAGAAAACTATAAAAAGAACTCTAAGTTGTCGACTAGATATAAAATAAATAAATATAAAACTGTTATAAAAAATGTAAATTAATTATGTACAAAAATCATTTGATTTTCAAAAGGCTGTTTCCAAAGTCGGTGGTACTGAGCATTTATCTTTTCTCTCCGATTCCGATTGGTTATTCTTCAAAATTGTCGGTTGTGGTCGTTTTTCGAAAAATTGTGCACGTCTAGCTTGCAATTTTTGCGAAATCGACAAATACGGCTTGATATCAGTACTGCTGACATTATTTCTCTCATTATCTTTGATTTTAATCGAATTTGTACTCTTTACAGGATCGTTATTGAATAGGGATCGTTTAATATCATTTTTAATTTCAGGTGATCTCTTCTTTTCCATAGAATTATTCGGACTCTCATCTTCCCTACAATCTTCCAGTATTGTAGACGAGAGAACATCCGTTCTAGGATTAACAAAACGCCATTGCGATCGAGGCGATAATAATTTCGGTGGTTTCACTTTGTCCGTTGCATTTCTTGGTGAATTTTGACCGTTATTGGCAAATTTTCGATTAACAAGACTACGGGGTGAACCACTCAATTCTAAAATATTCATCGGTGATTGAGATTGTGGCGGTGCCGGTTTCTGTTGTTGTTGCTGTTGTTTCGAAAGTTTCAATTGTTCAACAGCCGATATTTTTCTCGTATTACTTGTACTTTTCTGTAAGAGTAGTTTTTTGAAATCCAATCTAGACGTTTGACAAGCACCTTTACGATCACTACACGCCCAACTTTGGCGTGATCTTGTCTCATTCGGCGGTGATAATTTATCGATATCTGAATTGAAATCGATATATTCACCTTTTGTTGGCGACCAACTCAATCTTGATCTTGATTTATCGCCAATATAACCGGTTTCTGGTGATTTGGTGTGTGTTTTCGGTGATTCCGGTGCTGGTGATTTTCGAATCTCGTCATTTGTATCAATATTCATTTTTTTCTTACTCTTATGTATTACTGCATACAATTCTTCATTGCTCATTGTTGATTTTTTCGGTGATAATAGTCTCGATTCTAAATTAATGGCAGTTTTTGATGATGGTGTTGATGATTGGAAACCGCCACTATTACGTGGATCAATCGGTGATATTCGAATTGAATCATTATTGTCTTCATTGGTCTTACTAGGCGATATGTGAGCAAATTGGTAATTCACGTTTTCATTAGAATAAGTCTCTCTAGTTGGCAAGGATTGGTAAGCGCTTCCGTATGAAGGCACTTTATCTTGTGGTTTGAACGAACTCACGTCCGGCATCTTGACGGGAATGCCTAATTTCTGATTCAGTAAAGGATCTCGATCGTAAATCGAATTATAAATCGGTCTACGTTCAATCCTTTCTAATCCTCTTGTTATATCCGGTGTTACTGAACGTTCTTGATTAAGATCAATTTGAAAATATTGCGTCTTTTTCGATGGTAATGTATGGTACATTGAATTGCCTTTTTGATAATAATACTGATTTTCTAGGTTGAGTCTACGATCTGTTGTATCTTCATAAATTTGGCCTCTATAATTATTATACATTTCCGTTTGATATGCTGGATTCTTAGACGGTGAAGGTACTCGTTCTGTAAAAGAGACTGTGTAAGTTGGAAAAACAAATACCAAAACTATGAAATTCTATTAAAAATGAGTTTTCCCTTTCAGAAACCAATTTGATTCAACTTTTAGCTGTGACGGTTCATCAAGGTGCTTCCAATAGAAATGAGAAATTGTAGACAAGAAAGAAATCGCGAAATTTGGAGCTCAACTATTGAGGAGTTCACTAGAAATTCAGGATTTCTAGCGAGCTTCTCACTCCAAGAGTTCCATTAGGCTAGAAGAGCTCTTAACTTTAAGAAGTCGTCTCCAAGATCTTCACGAAATTTGGAGCTTTAATGTTGAGGAGCTCACTAGAGATTCTGGATCTATAGTGAGCTCCTTACCTCGGGGGTTCCATTAGACTGAAAGAGCTCTCAACTTTGTGAAGTCTCATCAAGAGTCATTCTTGAAGTTTCAGGGAAATTTTGTTACCAAATTGATCAAAGATAACAAAGAAAACTGCAAAACTGGCTGTTATTTGGGATGAGATTTGGCCAAAATTTGCTCTTGTGACGGACGTCAAATCATTAAACAGAGGTTAAAAAGTTCTCATCTGAAGCACCCATCTGAAAGAAAAGGAACACTACGAATCTTGGATTGTTTTCTGAATAAGGAAACCAACTATAACTAAACAATTTTTAATTATTTCGAACACAAATGTTACATGCAACATTTATTTATCATGCAATTTGGTCTTTGTATTTCGATTTCAAACAAAAAAAAATTGATAAAAATCTCACCTGATTCATCTTCAATCACATGCGGCAAAGCCGATAGCAATCGAAAAAAACAACAACAAAACAAACAAAAAAGTGATCAAATTTTAAGGGTGCTTCTCATGCTATCGTGCAGGTGTAACAAGCTGACTGAATCGTGTTTTTATATTGTTGTGTTTGTGTTTTATAGATGATAATGATAATAAGGTGCTCATTCAAAAAAGTGCAAAATATCAAACAATCAACAAACAACACAAATAATAATAATAATGAAACTGTTTATACGTATATCTGATACATGGAAGTTGCCAAGCATTGATTTGTTTGTTTGTTACAAGATATGGATATAAATGAACAAATAACAACAAGTACGTATCCGGGTTGTGATATCAAGTGTGAACTTGTGGAGAACCACGGTGTGAAAATTGTTGTGGAGTAGTTTGTACAATGTTTCATTTATATAACGTGTGAATGACTCATTCGGAAATTAAATGGAATTAGTCTTAATTATTGTTAAAACCAGTCATCTTCGAGTTGATGTTTTTTTTTTTGTTTTAGAACAAAACAAAAAAATTGTTAGAAATTACACATTTTAGTGAATTAGCACAAAACAGTTGATAAGAAAGTTAAATTATTTTTATTAATTATAATAATTTTATATTAATTCCATATTTATATATATATTATAAGGCAAGTTGTCCAAATCAGATATAATTGGAAAACTTCCACAGTAGAAACGTTAACGTTAATGTTAGCGCTATCGTTTCTACAGGCAGGTTTTCCAGTGATTTCATACATAAATAAAACACACAGCATGCAAATCTATAAACTATTCTTATATACAACACAGAAATTTAAAAAATGCACAAATGCTTGTTTAAAAAAAATATTTACAACTAAATTTCCGTGCAAATTGCAACGATTTGTTTACTATACAACAAAAATTTTGAACATCTTCATCTCTAGATGTTCGTACATCTAAATCAGTCTCAATTTTTCTTTAAACGAAATTATCACAATTTAAATTTTCAGAAAATCGAATGGAAGACAAGTTCCTCAAAAGAACAAAAAAAAAAAACAAACACAAAATACATACAAAATTGCTCCCAGTTCAATTAGCCATATTCATGAAATGGTTACGGTGCTGCCACCAAAAGCGTTAATCATGATGAATATGGCCAATCACCAAAGCTCTTAAGGATGGACAAAAGGAGCCCACTACCACCGAACATATTTCGACCACGACTGTAGATTTGAGAGAGAGTTTCGGGAGAATCAGGACAAGGGTGAATGTTTCATTGATTTTCTCAACTGAACGTACAAAAGGGCGGGGATATTATAATATAATAAAAATTGTCATGGATTCTTCAAGAATCTACCAAATTTCGGTATCATTACCGGATATTGATAGGATTCTAGCACGATGTTCGTTACTATCAGGCGGGATGATAACGCGATTAGGGGATGCTAATAAGATTTCTTTAGCGTGACTTTGACTGTAAATCTGACATTGACGTTGACACAATTTCGGCGATACAGTCGGTGGATAATTGATCCGTTCGCGCCACAATTCGGCGGCGATCTCTTTCTCAATTTCATCTTCAATATCGATTTTGATTTTCGTTATAATTGGATTGTTCGCTATTCGATAACTATCGCGTCTATTGATTTTTCTTTGATTCAAAATTATTGTGGTATCGTTTGTGTTTTTTGATATGGTATTATTGGTGTGTGGTTCAAGGTTCTGGATGGGGTTCTTACCTTTGTCTTGAGTAGGCCCGGCTTCTTGAATATGAACGTAAGCCCCACGTGCCGGTTTCGGTGATAACGATCGTGTATTCGGCGCAACTATCGATGATGGCACGCGAATTATCTCGCTAGCTGTCGATGTAGCTCTTATTATCAATTTGCCTAATTGCGGTGATAATGGTCGATTATCTTGACTAGTTACAGGACGGATCGGTTTGATTACACGGTGCGTCAATAACGGACTGTTTGTTGGCGATATGGAATTTTTAACGAACGGTCCCGGCTCAAATGTCGTATGCGAATCTTTCCGTCGTCTTAAACTATCCGAACTATAGACAACTTTTCCTTCAGCATCCAATGTGACTCTGGCCCCTTGACGTTTCTTCCTTTCAAGTGAATCGATATTTCCTTGATTTGTTGCGGTAATTGCGGTATTATTCTCATTGCATGGCAATTCATCTAATGAAACATATTCAGTTTCGCGCACTTTTCCACATATTATTGAATTCAACGATTTCTCATTATTATTACGAACATCAGCTAATGTTACATAATCACCACAATCAGGAATTATATCGTTATTGCGATTCGGTGATTTATTTTCGCGCTTCTGTGTGAAATTGACTAAATTCGTTTTGATTTTACCCAAAACGTTATTCAACGGCAATAGGGATGCTTTAATAATCGGCTGACTTGGCGATTTATCCAAGGGGGATGGATTTATTGTTAGAGTTCCACCGCTCGGTGAAGGAGCTCGAATCTTTGTATTCTTCAACTCTTCAATAGTCTCAACTGTAGCATAGCCCGATTGGGGATTAACATTGATCACTTGTACTTTATTCGTTGTTTTGATGATTCTAGTTTGGAAATTTTGATTCTCTTTGTCCGAATCGCTCGATTTCAAGCTGTTATCGACGAACTCTTCGCTCGGCTTCAAATTCAATTCCAGCCGTTCCGTCTTAATTAATTGCGACATTTTATCAAAATTATTGAGCGAATTGTAGCTTTTGAGACTATCATCATCGCTATGAGGCGGCGTTATTACGCACATCGACGGAATTCGACTCGAATTGATCGTTGTTTTGACTCGAATCCGTTCAATACGTTCCGGACCTTCCATATCGGAGGATTCCGAAAATTCAAATTCGGACCCACTTCGAACACCGTTCGGACTATTGATCGATTCGATCGGCGAACTTGAAGTATTATGTCCGCTATCCGGTGAAATATCGCCTTTATGAACCATAGCAACAATATTGGCTTTATTTGTAGCAGGACTACGTTTTATTGTACCGGTTTTATCACTGATATCGTCACGTTCTGGTGATTGGTTTTTATTTAATGATTTTGATAAGGAACTTTTTCTTTCAGGAACTGCAGGACAACCTAATGAACGGCTACTTTCCGATGCTCGCAATGTTGTACAAACGGTACCAGCTGAACTGGTTGTAGTCGAAGTTGAGCCTCTACCGAATAATTCATATTCATTTTCGGCTGTTAATACTGTATTGTTTGAGCTGGAATTTGAAAAGGCGGAAGTCGTATGTAATGGCGTCGATGGCAAGTCTTCCTCTTTGAGTGTTTTCAAGCCGCTATCCATATGGAAAGACGTATAGTAGCCTTCCGTATCGCACGAATACACGGAACTAGTTTCACCGTCTTCATGTAAATCATGGATTATATCCGGTGTTAAGGTACCTTCACTGGTCACACTACTCGAAGTTGATGTGTTCACATTGAAACGTCTTCGGCTATTAACTGAATTGGGGGCTTGTTGTTGATTTAGGGAATTACTCGATGTTGTTGTAGTTGATGTTGTTGATTTTGGTTGTGTTGTATTTGTAAATTCTGAACCGATTGAAGCGCGTCCACTCTCCGAACTGGCACTCCAATTACCACTCGAAGAATGCGGTTGATCATCTTTATTATTACTATTATTATTATTGTTATTATTATTGTTGTTATTATTATTGATATTGTTGTTTCCAGATCGACGTTGACGCCGTTGTGTTGAACTTTCGCGTAATTTCACAGCGATATTCATAACAGACGATAAAGGACTGGATAATGGCAAATTGACGCTCGATTTATCCGATGACGATATCGATGGATTGCGCTCATGACTCCTGCTACGTTCTTTATCGATATTCCGTCTACGCTTCATTGTTACAGTTTCATAAATATTGAAATCGTCAATATCGTCTTTTTTATTGTTATTATCAGTTGTTTTATTCATAAATAGATTATAGCGTGTCTTGCCCCATTGTTTGATCGTGTTAAAGTGGGATTTTTTGTCGTTTGTTGCGTCTTTTTTGTACGTTGTTGACGTGGCTGAACGTAAAAGATCGCTGCTTTTGCTACGACATACGGCACCGATACTCGCAGTTTCAGTCTCATGATTATTAGTTGAAGAGCTTGGCTCCTCCCTGTTAAGCAATAGCAATTAGAACAATCGAATTTAGTCAACATTTTTGAGTGTATTATGCAAAATATTTACAAATCCAATTAAAAAATTTCGACAATTTTTAAGCCAAACATGCGTTAATTTGGACAATCAAATGTGCAAATTATCCCTTTATTTTGCATAAAGACAAACTCGATTTTGTTAGTCCCAATATTCTCCAATAAATAAATAAATAATGATTTCATAAAAATTACCCTGCTGTTAGAGCATCCCGGATTTCCTTATGGTCAGTTCCGGCTAAGGTATTCCGTCGCCGACTTCTCGGCTTCCTCGTTCGTGTCCGTCTTCTGGTCGGGTCTTCTTCAATTCTACAGCCATCGCCGTGTAGTAGAGATCGTCTTTGTATGGACATTCGATCGAAACTGCGACCGGAAACATCGACCGCAACTATTTCAGCTGGAAATCTAGAAATAACAGACGTTCAGTATTTCAGCCTTTGATGGAAAGACGGCGCTACAAGCCGTCTATCGATCGTGATGCATACTTGAGGGCGACTACTTGGAGCTGTTCTTCAGGTGATGGTAATTTATGATCGATGCCTTCATCATCTGAAACTACTGTATCGTCGGTTATTTCGCCATCGGTTACAGTGATGTTTGGCGGTATCCGATTCAGACAATCAGGCGTTACGGTTATATCGCCTAGGGCTTCGCTGGATGTCCATCGGCGGAGCTCCTTAACGGCAGCCGGCTGGAAAATCATCACAATCAACAATAAGCTGTTTAATTTAGAAATGTAATTATCTTTGAGTAAAAATTTAATGCCTTGAAAGGCTGATAGTTGTTGAACACCTACACTGTAATAATACAGGACAAATATGGTAAGCGGAATAGAACAAGTTTTTTTCGATTTTCAGTACAACGAAAAAATAATAATCCATTTTGACCTTTCAAATAGAATCTCACAAGTTGCTACATGATCAATAAAGAATGTAAAATTAATCGTTCACAAGCTCGAAATCCGTTTTTCCTTTATCAGAAATAAACAAATTCTAGAGGTTGGGAGATTTATGGTTGTGCCCTTGATTGCTTAGAGCTTGGGTCTCGTCGCAGGAATTTTCTATCACACTGGATCCATATCCAAGAGTAAAGGGAATTTCAACGAATTCATTTCGATTTTTGTTGGAAATAGATTTACTCTCAAGGTTATTGTTGAGTCGAACTTCTAATTTATTCATGATTTCTCTAAAAATATTCTTCAACATGACACAGTGGGTGTCTCCACGTCTTTCCGACATATAACCGAGAACAGAGATGGCTCTAAACCGATTGCAGCCTACTATTTACAATTAAATTCATCGACAAACTATGACTAGGTCTCCTAGGTCAATTATTGCTAATTCTCAATCAACAATACCGTTGTTAATTTATAAGCTTCAGTTAACATTCTTGTTTGTATCAAATTTACATGTAATTTATGTCTGCTAGATTGTATACAAGTTTTGAATGAAAATAAATATGAATAACTGGAACATTGACTCAAATAAATTCTGATTATAAAGTTAAATTGTATTCAAATCATGAATATTAATATTCAATTGCCGAAAAAAACATCCCCATGAATATATCGAATTATTCAATATTTTTTGCCAGTCTAGTTGAAACTCATGAATTCATCGAGTTTCGCATTAAAAACATTATTATTTTCGCTGTTGACAACAATAAGTAAAAGTGTTATCTTGTGATTTTCCTTCAACGGAAACTCTAGTGTTGAACGAATGAAAACAGTACAAAAAAAGGAAGTGTTCGTGTCAAGCAAGTGGAATAACAACGAATATTAAATGTGCATTCTTCAAACAGGGCGCGATCCGCAATCTTGATCCCGAACTGCGTTTATTTTTCCAATAGTAATAGTAAAAGTTCGTTGTTATCGATTTATTGAATAGAAAATCGTGTCGTATTACGTGTTTCTTGTTATAATGCCGTTAATGTGAAGACTTTAAATTCCTTGTTCTTCAAACAACTCGAATTTGTCGTTATATCGTTGAGGAATCCTCTGAGTTGTGACTCGATTTGGATTCAATTAAAACAAATCATAATCGCGTTAGTCGTGAACAATCGTTCATTGCTCTTTTATACGACTTCACACTTTTATTGCAAAGTTCAAAATTAACAGCTCTTCATTGAATTGAAGCCAATTTGAGCGATAATTAATTGTTAGAATTTAAATAGGCACATCTTGAGTAATGTTGGCAAAATGTCCGAAAACCTGTCTACATTTAGTTTTATTTGTGGCTGCAGTAAAAATCTAATAAACGGATGATTCTTGGAATTGACTAAGTCGAAAATCACATAAAAATTGTTTGATTGTTTTGGAAATTTCCATTTTACATTTATTCTTACCATTCGTGTTTCGATATCTATGTCGATTCGGTTGCGTATTTTGCGCCGTTTCTCGCCCAAAACCGGTGTGCAGAGGAAGAAGCGCGACGACCGATGGCCGTCGCGACGCCACCGATCCATCTGACGCATAAGATGTACGGGCGTTTTTGTTGCCGATTCGTATAGGGTTTGTAGGGCTTTCGGACGGGTTGATGCTGTAAATAGGCCTGTTGTTGGTCCATTTTGGGCGGCGAAATGGGTCTTCAAAAGGGCGAAAGTACAGATGTCGCTTTCAGCTGAAATCAACGGAATTATTTCAAATTAACGGGAATAGTTTATGAATAGTAGGTATAATTTTGAGGCTTAAAGGGTGGGTCTCTGGATTTGAACACGTCACACCACCCCTGAATAATGAGAATATTGAAGAAAATCGTCGATATTGATTTTTGAACAAATAGAGCTATTTACGTGCTCGAATTCACAACAACCATACATATAAGGACCTAATACAACAATTTCCAATAAAATACCGGATAGTTTAGAATTGAAGACTTGATCTAGGGTTATTGTACTTTTCTTGAACCCCATTGACGGCTGTTTTTAAAACGTAATTAACAAAAACTATTAAATCTCCCATGAATAATTTATTTGTTGAAGACAAACCAGCTGTTTTTCCATCAATAACATCCCCAAATAAGCAGAGAATCGATCAATTACAATTTTAGTAGCACATTATTATCGAAGGAACATTGATTGTTAATAATTGGGAATTAAGGGAGGATCTTTATAGGCTCGTCTGATCCACGATTTCCATGTTGGAGGTCTTATTAACTCTCAAATCATCAAAGGGACAAAGTGGATTTTTTCTCGAGTATTTTCTCAGTAAGTCTTTAGAATTCAATTCAAGCACCATCAAGGGTGACGGAGCCAGTCTTGAGAAACAAACCGGCTCTAGAGAAAACTTCCTTTTCCGGATAACTTGAGAAAAACGTAATCCATATAAATAAATATTATCAAGTCATCGATCTTGTACAGTACATGTTTTTGTTATTCATTTCTCGAGAATATTTCTTGTTGTTGTGTCTGTGCTGGAATTTTTCTTTTCAATTCACTTGAAATCCAAATCGAAATACACGAATCTAAAGGGAACTCAATATTCAATTACATCTGTAAATCTAATAATCTAATCTTAGATTCAAAGCAAATAAACATCAATTATTTCTTCAAACAAACCAAGTTCATCTTTCATGTTATGGATGGATCACATTTTGACCGAACATTAACTGTTTTAATGATTGTGCGAAACATTGAAGTGTTCAAGAATTATTTTCGCATACAACTACTTGATCTAATTATAACGATGCCACAAGAATAGAATCGGATTTAATGTCGTTCATTGAACGTTGTTCTGACATTGGGACATAGTCGAGGTGATTATTCGGGAGAGTTTTGTCTTTCATCTCGATAACCGGCAATATAGACCGGAAGATGTTTAATTTCAAGTTGGGCCGGAAAGATTTAATTACGAGTACGAGATCAGAATCCGTCCGCTATTTATTTGAGGAATCGCCCTTTGAACAATGCATCAAGACAATTCGGTAAAGTCGTGTGCGTATTGGAGTTGATGGGACGCATACGCATACGCCCACATTTTTCAAAGATGAAGCCCACACTTCACCTATACAACTGCCAAGGTTTAGAAGATACCAAGTTCAATGCACATTTACAAGTTCAAGGACTCGATGTCACCTCCTATTAAACAAACATAAATAAACAAAATAATAATAATAAAAATAAATATAATCTAATCAATCTCCGATAAAACACTCGACGAATTTGGCGCGAGTCTAAAGTCATTTTGGCGAAATTGCCCCGTCTCGAGAAAATCCCAGTTCATGTATAATTAGTAATTAGGAGTCCCTTGGCGACTTTCAAGCCTTCTTATTGTATCGTTGAATTTTCCTGTACTTAAGTCGATTCTAATTGATTCATTAATGCGAAATTTTCGCAACAATCTCCGACTCCAACCATCGCCAATAAATAATTTCCGTTACTTATTACGAATAGAGATTCAACTTTTGATAAACTTTTCGTTTTATTGCAATTCAATTCAAGAGTCATTGCAGCTACATCATTACCGGATAATAAAAAAAACGATTGAAAATAAAAAGCATCTTGTCTTATTTAGGTAAAAATCATATAGCGTATCCGTTATCACTTCATCGTTTTCTATAAGTGAATGCAGAAGATTATTTACAACCTATCGAATAACGTTTTAGACAATTACGATGATTTTTTGTAGAATACAGTTAGATTCGTCTAAGAGTCGCTTCACACGAAGCGCTAATAGAGCGATTTGAGCGTAACTACTAAAAAGTTGCTACAATCCATGTGAATGTACCTTAAGATTACAGAAACGCCGCTAATTATTGTTCGCTTTATTACACTAAAATATAATCAAAGTAGTTTATTTTTCGTCGCAATTGCGAAATTTCCCTCAATTATTATCATTTAATTAACGATTCTAATGTTTTATTAGAAATTTCAACAAGTCTCCAACTAAAGTAAATATTATCGAGTTGAATAAACAAATGAAATTTCTATCGACAATTGATGTTAATAGTTGGACGAATGTGAAAAGCGCGAGTCAATAATTAAATTAACCACTGAACTCGAGTCGGTTCTAAATTTAGTTTCTGGTTTTCCATTTTAAATAATTGAGAAGAAAAACTGTCGGTGAAATGGTTGCTCTTGAAATATCCGCTAAGTGGATAATTCATCTTTTTCGTTTTGGTCGTTTTCCGTAACTACTTCTAGACTTCTAGAAGTGACTAATCGATCTTTGAACATCGAAGTTGTAAAAATAGCCGTTCGATAGATCGAAATCGATCATTTCGCATAATTCGATTTGATCAGTTATGGTGGTGTTTTGACGAGAATAATTCACAACAAAGACGAATCGCTGTGGAATATAAGTCTAAAAATATTCTATTCGAGATGATTTTGAACTTGGAGCGACTTCTGCATTCCAATTATTGTGAATATCTTCGGAATAATATCTCAACACATCAGTTATATTACGTTGTTATTATTGATAAAATCGATTTTGAATGCTCGAACAACATACAATTCGAATGAAATATGAATGTTATCGTTTTTGTACAATGAAAATATTCAATGATCTATTTCAAAGATTATCGAAACGCGCCACGAAGTCCAACGTGGGCGGTCCAATCCATTCCCATATCATTTTTTTCGAAATATTATTATGCATTGTTGTATTTTGTTCGATATTCAAAACACGATCGCAATTTTTACGGCTTTAATAATTTTCACTCACTTTTCTCCTCAAATATATCACCGTATAATTAATGAACGAAAGATGGGAAATTCTCGGAGATGTGCCATGTTTACGTTTAACATGAATTTTCGCTGCAATTTTATAGGAGTCTGGTTATATTACACATGAATATGTATACAGTGAGATTTTTGACCCGGCTCCACACAACATTGAAACATCGAATAACCCATAATTCATTCAGAAATAATCAAACCGTTTCACAGTTCGATCGTTACTAAGTCGGCAACCGTGACAAGTTCGGTGAAAAATCACAACTCGAAGATTATATTTTAATCGAAAATCACCGTCAACAAATAAATCATAATTTACAATACATTTATAACGCTGCACCAATTTAAATCTTGTAAAGTAGCAACAGCTCAATCCGCCATCTACAATTTCCACACAGAACCAATCTCGGCTCTAATGATACCGCGCGAAATCACCACCAATCGAATTCGTTTCATTCTACTGCCATTGGCTACAATGAAAAAGCGCCAAATCGCCACCAATTACGATCGTTACAATCTAAGACCGTCCTCTCATTTTATTGGTTCTAGAGAAAACGCGGGA